>CABFWB010003875.1:28407-52773 GCA_902151455.1 Timema bartmani | reverse complement strand
TAACAGGAGTTTTCCAATACTGGGGATCGGCCTAACGAGGTTTTACTGTAATTGTAAAACAACAATAAATGTAGTTTTTGGAATAAATGCACCCTCATTTGTGTGTAGAATGTGGGGAAAAACAATTAGAAAAAAAAATCATCTTAAATACACCCAATCAGTATTCAAATCCTTACCTCTAGATTAGAAGAGTTTGATTATAGCCCATTTATTCGTGTGTTATTAATTTTATTCTGATGAAATGGGTTGAGAAAAATAGTTTATAGTAAATACCTCCACGTTAGCATGCGTAGTGGATAAAAAAAACGCATTAAGAATAAAAATGTGAAGAGTAGGCCTATAACACGAACGGGTAGTAAGACGCTGTGATAGAAAAATAATAATGGAAAAAATACTTCTAGTTCACATGGCTGGAACTTGAACTTTACCTCCTCCTTAAGGTGGGCTGGAAGGGGACATTAGAAGAGGGAAGGGTTTTTTTTGCAGTTTTTATGGCAAAACATTTTTTTTAGTCAAAATAAATAAAATATTTCTCCAGTAGAAACACAGAGTTTAGTTTTCTTCACGTGGTGATATCAACAGTTGAATATCTGTCATGAGCATAGCGGCATTAGATGAGACACTTTTTTAATGAAGAGAAAAAGTTGTCATTAAGTTCCAGGACACCCTTGACAGATATTCAACACCTGTTGCTATATCACCATGTGAAGAAAATTAAACTCTATCTCTGTACTGGATAAATATTTGATTTATTTTGACTAGAAATATGTTTTAATTTAATGAACTGCAAAAATACTGCCCTTAACTCGCCTTTCCTACCACCCCACCTTAACTTATCTTAATTTTTTAGTTTGTTGGGTTAGATAATTTGAGTAATTGGTATCAAGTTGGTATGAAGATTAAAATCATAGGAATCACTTTTTTTTTTAACTATTTAAGTACAAAGAACTCAACGACATACATCAGATATATAATTAATAAGACCCGACAAAAGAGGTTAAATCTAGAAGCATATTAAATTATTTCAACGGTTGATTGAGGGAAACATTATGTGGTAAAACATTTTAATGTTGCCATTCAAAAAGTGGGTAGTTAAGTATTTCATCCATATCTCATTAAGAAAGGAGTTCAGCTAGTATCACTGCGCTAACCTGTGCGTTCAAGGTAACCTATACTTTAGGCGGTACCACAAAATACTTCTAACTTTTTATCTCCACACTACTATAATTTCCTACTGAAAATAGGGGGAGTAGGAGGGGTTGGGTTTTTTTGGGTGGAATCTAGAGATGAAAGTAATCACTGTATTGATGTAAAAAAAAAATCTTCCCATGAAACCTCTGCATTCCAAAAATCCACCCTCGTTTAAGGTCTAGTCTTAGTAAAAAGATAGTGGCCTAAGTTTACTGATTTGAATTCCATTATTTGGTCTAGACTTGCTCATATAAGAGGTTGACCCATTTGACCAAAGTTCAATTAGGTCTGTTTGTTACATTATAATGCCATTATTTATTTTTAAACACCGCGTCTTACTAACCATTAGGGTTATAAGCTGATGTACTAACTGCACTAATGGTTTTAGATATGAGTAAGGTTATATTTGGGGTAAATATACCCGCATTTTTGTGGAGGGAGAGTGGAAAACCACCCTCAGTAGGCCTACATCCGACCTAGATTCGAACCTCAATCTCCCCGTCATTGGCAGTCTATTCTACTGAGAGAGTAGCGCGTTAGACCATGCGGCCACATAAATGAGTCCAATTAAAATGGTTTTGAATTATGTTTAAAAACACTTATGAATGTTTAAATTGCATAATTTACAAACTTAATTAACATAATAAAGCACATCTAAGAGTAACCAAATAATCTATTGACGGAGATAATATTATCTGGGTAATACAATATACATAACTCGCTTCGATAGTCGATTGGTCTAACGTGTCACGCTTGCAATAGACTAGACTGCCGCTGACGAGGATATTGGGGTTCGGATCCTGATTGTGTGTAGTGAGGGTATTTTTTTTCATAAACGATTTCCCACTCTCCTTCCACGCAAATGTGGGTAGATTACTTCTAAAATGCGTCCTTTCTAATCCTTACCCCATTAGAGTAATTTATCATATCTATGGTTGGTGTTTTTATTCAATAATTAAGTATGTAAGTCGTGTATTGGTATTATAAATCTTTTCTTAAAAATGTATTATATGGTATAGGATGAAAGAAAACGCAAGTTAAATCGCACATTTATTTTGCGGCTTAAATAAAAATGAACATATATTCTTTGGTCTAAATAAATAAAATATTGTTTCAGTAAATATGTTTAGTATAATTTTCTGCTTATTTAATAATTTTAACAATTATTTTAAAAATCCATCATGGACATTGCGAACTTTTTTCAATAACTTTATCCTCAGTCAAATTTCGCAACACTTCTGTTAAATATTTAAGAACCGTGAAAATTATTATGTAGGCTTGTAGAAAATTAAACTAAACGCATAAACTGCTTCAATATTTTATTTTATTTTAGCCAGAAATATTTTTGGTTATAAAAACTGCAAAACCACGGACTTTAAACTCGCATCTCTTTTTCTCGTCCCATTTAAATACTCCAGGGGGTAAAACCCACCACCCCTGTGTTCTAGTGGTCAGAGTTCCTGTCTGCAGATCCAAAGGTCCCGAGTTCGATACCCTTAGCTTCCATAAATTTCTGTGAAACAGTGTATCTAGAACGGGGTTAGCTCAGCCTCGTAAGAACAAATGAAGGTCTACTTGTATAACAAAAAAAGAATAGATGCTCCCGTATAGAAAACTGATATTAACAGTGGGAGATTCTTCGTACTGATCACATGACATCCTCTAGCTACAGAGGTTGGAACTAGCTTCGTCAACATACGACGGCCTTTCATTTTTTTTTTCATAGTACCCCACTGGCCTTTGTGTTCCATGAGGGGTAAATTTTTATCCCATCAATTTTCAAACGAAATACTTTAAAATTTGTTGTTTTTATTTTTTTGGTGGCCGTTTGAAGTCTAACGTTTAAATGATGGACCATCCTTGGTGCTCATTCCATTGTAGGCTAACACGTTTTTCATTTTATACATACCCTAACCCTAAACCCCCCCCCCTCCACCACAGGCGTGGAAAATGTTCTTAAACCAACAATTACTTGGTGACCCTAACGTCACAGTGACCTGTTCCCTTGTGACCTTAAGGTCATCACAGTCACCGTAAATAATATTCGAGAAGGGATGCGCAGAGAACTTCTGCGCATAGTTATTACGGCTCGTTCATCAAACTTTTTTTTTTTAGATGGGGGTAAAAGAAAGGAAACTTAAAAAAAAAATCACACAGGTATATCTAAGCAAAAGAAAAAAATAACTTGGTCAGAAATAATAATAATATGAGACACAAATAGGCGGTGCTTTTTCTTTTAAACTTAATTCTAGATGCGGTTGTTAAAATCACAAGCTTTCGACACTTGTTCCTGTTTTTTGTTTTTATTTGATACACGAATCTGACGTTTTATAGCGAAACTTACAGCGGAGTCAACCTCAAAATGGTCCCATACTTGGAATCGACCTTTTCCTCTTTTAAAGGTGGGCGTTGAAGACCTTCCTTCCTCCCCCCTTGCACCCGCTATTGTATCTTGCAGAAACCTTTAATTAACCGATTTAATGCTTTGTTTCACAAGCTTAGTGGGTGGAAAATAGGACATATTTTTTTTTAAAGCGCACAAATTGCTAGGTTCAAACATATTCTCTCTCTTTTTTTTCTAAATATGTTGGGGCGTTTTGTAAATACAACTAAAGGTAAAACCACTAGTTGAAAAGGAAGCATTTTGGTTACCTTGTATTTTTATATATGTTGCCTAGAGGTTTTGAAGATGAACAGTTCCTTTGAAGACATATATTTGATAGTTTGTAGCTCCTATTTAGCCTATAGGTATGTACGATTATTGTTATTTTAAGGATGCATTAAAAGGGGGGAGGGGGACCTTAAACAGAAGGTGTTGTTAAGGTTTAATTGCTTATAATCTTGCGTTTGGAAATGAGTGATTATTTTGTCTCATTAAGATCACGTGGAAAAGATTTCTCAGTGGAAATAACAATTAGTGATTTATAAATTTAAAAAATATAATTATATAAAGTGTGCTAGATTAATAGGATAATTGGTTCGTAGAATTGTTTATTAGTAGATATTTTAGAGGGGTAAATTACCGTTATTTCAGACAATAGATCCTTTTCGTAAACAAATTCCTCTGAATGAATACGGTCATATTTAATAATAAAGGCCTGGTTGATTCATAATTATTTTACCGCCTTAGGTTGGTATGTATTTTACATGCCATGTGATGAAATTAAACTGTTTTTAAAAGTAGGGTAATGGAATCATTAAAAACACCTCAAAATCTATATTGTCT
This sequence comes from Timema bartmani, assembly GCA_902151455.1. Lineage (NCBI taxonomy): Eukaryota > Metazoa > Arthropoda > Insecta > Phasmatodea > Timematidae > Timema > Timema bartmani. Next base: position 48,356 of record CABFWB010003875.1, on the reverse strand, counting down.
TGTTCCCACTTAAATTTATTATTAATTAATTAGTTTAAAAAAATAGCTATCGTATGTGCAGAAGTTAACTGAAAGTTGAAATGTTTTGTTAAATTGATGACAACAAATCTTTTAATAATAGTTTTGATTAAGCTGGAAATTATTTTATTGATTAATTTAAAGTAGGTATTTATTCAAATACAAACATTTAATAAGCGTAGGAAATATACCAACTTAGCCCAAAACAATACGTCTAACGCAAGCATGAGATACTTTACTATTTATTTAGCAAGACATACAAATATTAAACTAAATTTCTTCGTTAGTACACCCAGAAATTTAACAAACGGGCCCTAGGGATGGGCGATTTATAGGTTAACTACTGAATTATCTAAAAATCGCTTGTTCTAAATAATTTTAGTTCACACTGCAACACACTTTAATTTGGTCTAATAATTCTAGAAATTACTTAAATTTATAACAATCAATAAAATAAATATATTCAAAAAATCCACATCGGTTGATACTGAGGCCAACCTACCCCATAAAGTGTCATTAAATATGGACATCCCAGACGGGTAGTAATATACATGGTGTAGTTTTTGAATAAAATAATAATTATCTTTTACTTTTGCGTTTTCTTGATTATACGCTTAACATAGAAGTTTGTTTTGTTTTCCAACAGTCAGGGCTCGTCAGGGTTATCCACATTCTAATCACGTTAATACATACCCCGGTGATCGAATGGTTTAAGGCGTCACTCTCGCAATATACTGGACTACCAATGACAGGAAGATCAGGGTTTGAGTCCAGATCGGGTGCACTGAGGATGTTATTTTCCTAAATAGTTTTTCCCCCTTACACCAACAAATGTGGGTACATTTACTTTAAATTAAAACTTTCTCATCCCTAACACATTGGCGTAACTAGTAGGTTACACATGAATAGGCCTACTGTCCGAACGGAGCGTAAGACGCGGTAGTAAAATAAAATACGTTAATGGGGTGAAGATATGGAACACATAATTTTACTGTACATGTAGCCACATTTGCGTGGAGAGAGAGAGAGTAGAAAATAATTGAGGAAAAAACATCCTTAGTACACCCGGCAGAGATTTGACCCCCAATCTCCCCATCATAGGCTGCCCAGTCTATTGTAAAAGTGACGCCCTAGACCATTCTAACACCGAGACGGGTACCTTGAGTGTTAGGAGATTAAACTTTATGAGAGCATTTCATCCTCGAAAATTCTAATCCCTCTAATCATTAATGATATTCGAGATTCGATAAGTAGAGAAATTATAAAAACAAAAATTTTTTTGAGTCAAAGGTGTTTGTTTTTTCAAATGTTTTATTTTAATTTGTTTAAGATGTCTAAAGCTGCGTCCAGAATATACAGCAGAACCTCGGTCTGAGCCTCACTACACTTATCCCTATCTTGAGTAGGGATGTGGTATCCAATGAAAAGTATTGATACTGTAGGCCTACTCATTTGAAGTATCGGAAGAAAAATATTGATACCGTATTAGTATCGAAAGAAAAGTATCAATAGCAGGAAGTATCGGTATCGAAATTTTTATCTGGAAAAAAAATTGTTTTTTATATAGTAATAATTTCAACTTTTGCATGATAATAATAATTGAATATTCATATTTATTTAAATACTAAAAATTATAATAATCAACCAAATTATATTATATTTAGGTCTATCGCGTCTATTTTATATGTTGGAGCTTGGAAGGTATGATATATAGTATTGTGTGATGGGTATTATAAAAGGTTTTACGTCTATAAAAATATAAATGATGGAAAGTTATGTAATCCAGGTATGAGTGAAGATACCGATCCGAAACCGAAGAGTGAGTAGTAATATCAGTAAAAGTATCGGAATAAAAAAAATACTAGTATCGAAAGGAAAATATCGATTTTGGTAAAGTATCGGTACTTTTTCCACATCCCTAATCTTGAGCTAGTTCTATCAAGTCCACCTCATTACATCCTATCCCTATGTTGAGATAGTTCTATCCAGTCCACCTCATTACACCCTATCCTTATCTTGAGCTAGTTCTATCCAGTCCACCTCATTACACCCTATCCTTATCTTGAGCTAGTTCTATCCAGTCCACCTCACTACACCCTATCTCTCTCAGGTCCAATCTAATGCTATCCTCCCATCTGCGTCTAGGTCTTCCCAATCGTCTCTTCCCATTGGGTTTACTAGTCAATACCTTGAACATGGTTCTAGAATCTCCAATTCCCACTGCATGTCCTGCCTACCCCACCTGCGAGATTTGATCATCCTAACAATGTCTGGTGATGAGTACATGTTATGTTATTCGTCCTTGTGTAATTATCTTCATTCTATATTATCTTAATCCCATTTCGGACCCAATCATTTTCTAGGCACCCAAAACTTCTTCTCGTCCTGTAATCAATGCGTTATATTAAAATCTGTTAACCCTTAGTTACAATTTGAATTTTCTATTATTCTATTATATCTCAATTTTTCCGAAATGTTCATACTTTTTTTTTTCTAAAATTTTAATTTTGATTCGAGACTTGTGACTTGTAAAGTAGTGGTTTAAATCCATTTCTAATTTGAGATCGAGCCAGGTTAGCACTGTTTGTAGACCAAGCCACTGAGCTATGTTGGTTGGGCGTTAATATCAAGGGCCAGATCCTCGCGGTGTCTCCCTGTAATGACAGCCTTGAGGCTTCTAGGAGGGCCCCCGGGGTAAGCTTCGGTCCTGTCCAGGGACTACGCCCCCTCTACCGCAACACCCTGTGGCCCTTATAGACATGGCATTGGCGCCTCTGGAGATCGAGAGAAGGGTAAGGGGGTGATAAATTGTAATCAAACACAAGGTAGAGATATTTGGGGTGGGGGGGAGGGGAGTAAGGGAAGGGGATGAAACGTTTAAAGAGAAAAAAATTAAATGTTACCACAGTGTATTATTATCAAACTATTTCTTTACTTGTATGCTTGTGAAAATTCCCCGTTGCGAGTCTCCATGTGGAGGTATTTTTTTTATTCCTCTATTTTTTTTAAAAATGTTTATAGTTCACCGAATTTCTCTAGACACAAGGATATAATTATCTTCTTCATTAGTTTTGTGACTGCTGTTTCTATTTTTTGGTCATCCTCATCTGTACATCTACTTCTTCGACCAAGCACTACAATCTTTAAACTCTACCTCATCATATAGATAAATTATTGTAATGACGGAATCACGGTCAACACATAACGTTCATTACATGTTTACGTAACTCAAATAAACATAATTTATGATTCAGGATTCACATAATGTAACCTTAAAAACTCGACCAAAATACAAACAAAAAAACGTGGAATGGTTGAAAACAAATCTTCCACTAAACTGGATCTTAAGCAAGATTTTTGCTCTTTTTTTCTTACTACCCGTTCGGTTTGTACGCATGTGTAGGCCTACTAATTACTCTAGTGGGTTGTGTAGGAGGAATATTTGAACTTAGAGAAAGTGTACCCATATTAGCGTAAAATAAGAGTGGAAACTCATTTAGGAAAAACCATCCTCAGTAGATCAGACCGAGATTTAAACCCTGACCTCCCAGTCATTGGCAATCTATTCTATTTCAAGAGAAGCGCCTCCAGATCTTTCTATTACGGAATTGGGTGAAAATAACCACAATATTTCACTATAATGGCATTCATGCCTAATTCGGCTTCAAGTACTAGCAATATTTTATTATATTTTATTTTATTTTAGGTATTTAACGTGCACTTGCGGAATCGACTGATTATATCAACCCACAAGAATTTCTATGAGCTAGAGAGAAAGGGCTTACCAATTTTACCGGAAAAGTATTTTCACTTACTTTTCATGGTTCTTTTACACGCCACAATTGACATGAGACCAACGGCTTTAATTCCTCTCCGAAGGAAGTTGTGCTACGGAATTTTTATAGCTCAGGAAAAATCCATCAACCCAGGATGTCCCGTTATAGTTCACCTCAAATGTCCAGCAAGCTCCCTTAATATTAAGAACTGAAGTCTTACAATGTCAGCAATTACATTTGCCTTGTGATCCTCCTTAAAATGACCCGCATAAGTTGTCCAGTGTCAGCAATTCCAATAGGTCACTAACCCTCCTTAAAATTGCCAGCATAAGTTTGCCAGCGTCAGCAATTCCAATAGGCCACTAACCCTCCTTAAAATTGCCAGCATAAGTTTGCCAGCGTCAGTAATTCCAATAGGCCACCAACCCTCCTTAAAATTACCAGCAGAAGTTTTCCAGCGTCAGCAATTTCAATAATCCACTGACCCTCCTTAAAACGACTAGCAGAAGTTTTTTTTAGCATCAGCAATTCCAATAGTCTAGTGAACCTCCTTAAAATTACAAGAAGGTTTCAAGTGTCAGCAATTTCAACAGCCCTGTGATGCTCCTTAAAATTGCCAGCAGAAGTTTTCCAGCTTTAGCAATTCCAATATTCCAGTGAGCCTCCCTAAAATGAAGATCAAAGGTTTTACATCGTCAGCAATAACAATAGTCTAGTGACCTTCCTTAAAATGACTAGCAGAAGTTTAACTGTCAGCAATTACACCCACACAGTTACAACCTTTAAAAAATAATCAAGTCTGCCAGTATCAGCAATTTCAACTACCTAGCTACTCCCCCTAAACTAAAACCCTAAAGTCTGCCGGTGTCAGCAATTCCAACTACCCATCTACTCCCCCCAAACTAAAACTACTAAAGTTTGCCAGTGTCAGCAATTTCAACTACCCAGCTACTCCCCCTAAAATAAAACGCTGAATTTGGCCAGTGTCAGTAGTCCCAATAATTGACCAGTGACTCCGTTTAAATGCCAGTTTGAAGTTTGCTAGTATCAGCAATTCCAATAGCCCAATGACCATCCTTAAAATGACAAGAAGAAGTTCCTTCAATACTTCATCTAAATAAACCACTAAAATAACCGGCAATTTTCTCGCTCTAAAGAACATAAAAGCTACCGCATTTTAAACTCCCATATCACACCGTACCCTTGAAATAAATTACAAAATTAACATTCTACCCTCAACCCCGCCCTCATCTTCTTCAAATACTTACTTTTTAATAAATGATTGTGGGCGGATTTTCAATATAGCTTTTAGACATTTGGCTAAAAGTCATGTTAGAGTAAAATTAATACATAAGCAATTTTCCAAAGGTGAAATGTCATATGGATGTTATTTCTTACCTATTAAAATTTAAAATGAGAATTTAAACCTAATTACTTGGTTAGTTTCAAGTTCACCACTTAGAAAACATATTTCACTTTTTCTTCTTTCTTTCATTCTCATTTATCTTTAGTATGAACAAGTTTTAATTGGGGTCGACTTTACCATAAAATATCAGTAAACACATTCCCTCCCTTTTTCCTGCTCAAAAATATCAATTTTTCTTAACAAGCCCCAAATTGGAGATGATAAATATATTTAAAGAATTAAAACCCTATATTTATTTTTTAAATATATATTTTAAGAATGCACTTACTATTAAAGAAACATAGGCCTTATTTTCTTTCAAGTGAAAAATTACACCTGCAAACGGGAAATAAACCTGGGAGCTCTGGCTTAGTACGCCAATGTTCTAACCACTGAGCTATCCAGAAGTCATCCTGCGCCCAGGGTCATTCTTCACTTAAATTTTAAGCCGCCTTGGTGGCGTAGTTAGCTAACGTGCTAGTTTCGTGTTGAGCTAGACTGCCAAGGACGGGAAGACTGAGGTTCAAATCCCTCTCGGGTGAACTAGGGGTGATTTTCCCTAAATGGTTTCCACCCTCCATGCAAATGCGGATTCACTTCTTCTATATCCAACCTTCCCAATTCCTAGCCAATTATTATAATTAGTACCTAAGCATATAACCAGAACGAGTAGTAAGACGTGGTGCTAAAAAAAACTTATATTTTAAGGCAGAGCCTGTGATAGACTTGTGGAAAATCGTCAGATAAATATGAGTAATCAATTAAGATCACAAGCTATCAGACAACGCAGCCACCTTAGACTCGGGAGGGTTTTGTGCTGCCAGGAGTACTATTACTTTTGTACGAATGCGCATACCATGATGGATTAAATAGCCAAGATGCAAATATAGCCATAATTAACAATAATATAATGTGGCTATTTAATCAACCATATTCTTTCTTATAAATTGTATTTGGATAAGATCTATAAAAATAAATTTATTTTCCCTGGACAATTGAATAAACTTTTTTCTTCGACCCATTACAAAATTTCTTGATTTTCCTGAAAATTAAAATTTATATTTTCAAGTTTTCCATATTATCCGACTGTGGCCCCTGTAAAATAAATAATATACAACCCACTTTTGTGGGATGGTCAAACTCTAAGCTAAGGCAACACTTTCACAAAATAGACTAGACTACCAATTATGGGGAGATGGAGGTTCTAATCCTGGTTGGATGTACTAAGAGAGGTTTTTCTCAAATAGTGTTTCACACTTCTTGAACGCAAGTGTTGGTACATTTCTTTGTAACAAAGCTATGCATACAGCACAAACAGTTAATAAAGCCCAGCGAGAAAAAAAAAAGCACATAAATAAATGTGACTTATAACCTTTTAGTATTCATCTAGTGAACCACCCGAGCATGATCAAATGTTGTTACACCCACTGCACACTCGACCAATCTGAATGTGTAAATATACCACCAACTACTTCGTTTCTCGGAACCTTTTTATGAATCCGATACTTGAAAACTCATTTTGAAAAAAAATAAATAAAAAGGTTGCGTGCGCAACTTCTCCCGAAAGCTGCTACCATTTTTACACGTCAAAGTACCGGTCACGCCCATTTGACTCTTAATTACTTTTATGCCTTGGTGGACAGAACGAACGGGGTCGGGGAAAGATATTAGTTTCAAAAATCAAGATTTTAAACACGCCTACCTATTGAAAGAGTTAAGAACTTTTTTGTATAAAATCTAATAATAATAATAATAATAATAATAATAATAATAATAATAATAATAATAATAATAATAAAGTAGGTTTAGTCCTTACAATAAAGATTGGTCCTTAAGTCATAAGTTTATTTTATTAGTGCATATAACAAGAGGTTTATTAATTACTTACTTGCTTCGGTGGTTGCAATCTCTCTCAAATAAAATGCGGATGCATTAAAATCTTAATTCTACCTCATTCTTACATACACCATTAGTGTAAATATGCGGATAACCCATAAGGCTTGTATGATGCGGAGAGTGAAAAATATGAATTAATCACTTAATATAATAAAACAAGGATGTGAAAGTTTAATAAGAGGAAATGCACACACATCTGCATGTAGTGAGATTTTAGAACAAATTTAGTGGAAATTCCCTCTACAACGCACCAGGCTGAGTTTTAATGACTCTAATAATTGGCTTAGCTTTGATTAGAATTATTATTCTTAAACTTTAAATACATTTTAGTCAAATATGGTTGTCATAAATAGCCAAGTCAAATATTTCTTTTACTTTTTAATTTACTAATGTTTTTGATTGATGTAAATTTATTTCATAGAAGAGAAAATTTTATTGGTTATATTAATATTAAGAGGAACATTTTAATAGTTTAGTTAATACTATTTTGTTCTTGAAATTTCAGGATACAAATTTAAAGAATATGACGTCTTCTATTTAGTATAAATTATATCCTTTGATATAGTTAATTCGAATTAAAATTAATCATTATTCACACATAAAAGGCCAAGTATAAAAGAGTTTTACCGGGAAAAAAAGGCGACTTCAGTGGTCTTGAGGTAAAGTGCACGCCTCAGGACCCGATGTTCGTGGGTTCAAATCCAGTTTGGGTCGACAGGTTGTTCTTGGGCGATAAAAATCCTTAGCACAATGACTTTCTTTGGAGGCGAAATATAGCCATCAGTTCTATGTTGATTACGGAATGTAAAATAACCCTGGAAGGTATGTGAAAGTACCTTTCACAGTAAAATTGGTAGGCCCTTTCGTTCTCACTCATAGAAATTATCGTGTGGTAATATAATCAATCAGATCAGAAAGTGCACGTTAAATACCTAAGATAAATAAAATTAAAAGTACTAGAAAGAACAATTTTAAAAACACAATTTTTTTAATGGTAGTAATAACATTTTACCATTATTATTATTATTATTTATCAATAATGATAGCTGCGTATTACATTACTTGACGTATGAATTCGTGAAAGTATATCCAGTGATATGTGTGAGAAAAGGTTCTTGCTATGAAGATTAGACTGTAGTCAAAGTACACGGTCTAATTGGGAATTGTGGAGTGCCCCTGACCATGAAAGGAGTATGCAACCCCACACACCCTTGCAACTTCTCCCTCCTCCCCACCAACCCTTATTATTTTTTAAAGCATAGATTAATTGGTGCTAAGCCCTGATTTTTATAGGAAGCTTTCTTTCAACCACAAACTTTGATTTGAAAGTCACTAAAATCTGGCATTATAAAAATACGTCTTATTAAATTTATAAACTATATCATAAAGTTCATCTAAAATATTATCAACAACTTCCAATAATACCTCCTTACGGATTATTCTATAAATTTTCTTTTAAACGTTAATCAAATGGATTAGGATCGTGTGTACAATTTAAATTTCCGCCATTGTGGTAACATGATTTCAAGTTTTCAAATAACAGAATTCTTATTAAAATTAGACAAGTGAAGATAACGCAAACCCCATTCTTGAACCATAAAAACAATAAAACTCCTGATGGCTAGTAAGATTTTATTTTTAATGAATGCCACCAGGATCTGTCGTATATACACTAAGAGCTTACAACACACGCCAATCAACTCTGTGATACAGTCGGCTAGAAATAGTAAATTTACACGAAAACTATTTTACATGGATCATTTCTGATTAAACATTAATGAAAGTAAAGAGTTGTTAAACGTTACTAATACTGAACATTGTTGAAATATTAAATTATATTGGGATAAAAACTGCGTTGACAAGACTATTTTTTGACTATTTTAAAATGGCTTCACAGTTGAACACTGTACATAAATCTTTAATCTCTCATAACAGGGACATATTGTAGTTATTAACAAGAAACTTTGTCCCCCATCGTCACCGCGGAAAATGTCAAGTAATTATTCAAATACGAATGTACTGCACACATTTCTGGTATATTCTAGGTCTTTCAGGTCTACTACTACCAGTGGTGGATATATAACTGTCTTTCGGGTTAGGGCCACCGTGTAGATGTGGTTACTTCGTTCCGATGATAAGATATGATTATAATGATGTGGTTGGTGCCAGTAGAAGTCTTAAACCTAACTTAAACCTAATTAACCAAATAATGGCAACTGTAGGAACAAATTTCCCCCTCGGGGGAGGATACCTATTGTACCATTGGGAATCGAACCCGAGACTTGTAGATTAGCAGACAAGAATGATGAATACTTGACCAAGATAACACGTAGATCCACCAGGCTAGAATCTAATTGCACTATTTTTTGGTGCCTCATCTTTAACTATACATACAGGCTACATACATTTAACAAATACGGACCTGCCTCGGTGGCATAGTTAGCTAACGCGCTAGTTTCATGTTGAGATAGACTGCCGAGGATGGGGAGATCTTAGTTTCAAACCACCATAGGTTGAACTGGGGGTGGTTTTTCCAAAATGGTTTTCCACTATCCCTCCACGAAAATGCGGGTTCACTTCCTCAAAATTTAAACTTACTAATTCCTAGCCTATTATCGTAATTAGTACTTGAGCGTATAGCCCAAATGGGTAGTAAGACGCGGTGCTAAATTAATTAATTAATTAATAACTAACAAATACCACAATAGTATATGGATGAGGAAGATATAATTGAGAGGAAATATACCTACATTTGTGTGAATGGATATTGTGAAACATTTATGTAAAAAAAAAAAGCTTCAAGACATTCAGCTGAGATTCAAACAGTAATCTCCAAGAAACTGGTAGACAATACTAAATGATCTTGTCGTTTAATGTGTGTGCACACCGATGTGTTAAAAAAAATAGAACCCGGTACTCTTAAATCAGCAGGTGAATGCTCTGCCACTCATATAAGGTTTGAGGCTCTAGTGCCAGAATTATTTATTTTAGTAGAGAGAGATAGAGAGAGAGAGAGACAGATAGTGAAATACAGAGAAAGACAAAGAGAGAGAGAGAGATAAACGATATTATGTTAATAAAATATCATGCTAATTGCCCCTGGTTAGGGATAAAGCCGTGTAACACAGTTGGTATATGGAAGCTCTAATGTTGTAAATTTGTGGATTTGACTTTGATTAAATGGAAATTAGCGAGCTAGGGCCTAATTGTTTCCCTTAGATAAAATAATACCCGATGCTGACTCACAATATATTCACTTGCTCAATAGCATTAGGAACTCGAAAGTTCATTGAAGCACCTATAAAAGTATGCTAACTTTCTATGTCTTGAGTTATTTCTATCCATTCCACCTCATTAAAATCTTATCATTACCTTGAAATAGTTCAATCTAGTCCACTTCATTACAATCTATCCCTATTTTGAGACAGTTCCATCGAGTCCACTTCATTAGAACCTATCCCTATTATGAGACAGTTCTATCCAGTCCACTTCATTATAACCTATCTCTATCTTGAGCTAGTTCTATCAAGTACACCTTATTACACCCTGTCCCTATCTTGAGCTAGTTCTATCCAGTCCACCTCATTACACGCTATTTATTTCAGGTAATTTTAATATTATCCTCCCATCTACATCTAGATCCTCCCATTGGGTTTTCCAATCAATAAATGCCCTGAACATGGTCCTAGATTCTCCCATTCTCATTGCATGTCCTGCCCACTGTAATCTACGAGACTTGATTATCGCATCGATGTCTTGTGATGAATACAGGATATTTATTTCATAGTTATGTAACCTCCTCCACTCTCAATTATCTTGATTCCCTTTTGGAACAATTATTTTCCTAACGAACATCCTGAATTTACTATCGTTACTTTAGGTGAGAGAATTAAGTTTTACAACCATAAATAACAGCCAATGAAAATATTGCTTTATATATTTTATTAATAAAAATTCAAAACACTAAATAAATATCTTCATTATAATGATAGAACAAACGTTCGCTATTTTATGTTATGGTCATTTAGCAATATATTGAAAATATTTATTTTGAACCAATTTAATTTTGAAATTATATAAAAATAAAGATTTTCTTAATACTTTACTTTTGATTATAAGAAAAAATTATTTATACAACATTTGTAATGACGCTATTTTCTAACAACATTTAAGGACATCTTTAAATGCAAACTTGAGAGTATATTTTTAATTTGTAGAATTTACAAAGTAAATAAAACATCCAAAGTCGTTTTCAAATATATATTTATCATAAATAAAGACACAACATCAAACTTGTCAATACATTTTACAGGTATCACACACATATCATTTAACTAGACTTAAACTAAGTATATTATATTACATACCAACATATTTACAAGAAAAAAAAATAGAAATGCCCATGCACACATCTGTGGCACAAAACTATGTCATCACTCCCTACAATTTCACCAAATATTATTTTGTGAAAATTTAATTTTTTAATTTTTGACACAGCAAAGATGCAAGGTCCAAATTTTGTGCCTACAAATATGGCTTAGCTAGAGATCATTTGAAAATGAGGTATGTGTGTATATCAACGTGGTAACTTTGGTAGAGTCTACATGTAGCTGTAGAACAAAAGTACTATCCACTATCTTAAATAAATGGTTAATCGTAATAGCCACTTTCTTACATAACGTACACAAAACATAAAACAAAATATATCTTTGGTCATGATCAAAATATACTAAACTAAACAAATATTCTTAATAGACCAGAGGGTAACTATATTAATACATTCCTACATTGTATAGCTCCAGTTCATTTTAATGCCAAGTTCATCAAATTTTTCATACCACAAAATTTTAAGTTTTAGGATTATAGTTAATTAAAGATAAACTAGATTTTTTTTTCTGAAATATTTTTCATTAAATAGTATATATTTAAATTCATTGGAATTATTATCACACTAATAATTATTTATTGAAAACATTAAAACTAACAAATTTTAAATAACTATTTATTTGGGGGAAAAAAAAATCACCTACATAGATTGGTTCAAAGAATAAAGTAGATTTACATAAATCTAAGTCGATTGGTGTACCAAATGGTGAACAATATTTACCGTAATGTTTCATAGACAACCATAAGATTTTTACTAAACGTGTAATAGACTTAGTGTATGCTTAATTAGGTATTTTGTTTTGATTAAGGTCCCTCCCTTAAATAATGTATCCGTGTGCACTGTGTGATGTGTGAGATGCGGGATAAGCCCTCACGGCAGCTGAAGAAGCACAAACATTTGCATAAAGGTGACACTATCATAAATAAGTCTGACATTAAAACACTTCCTTCTACAGAAGCACGGCTAATGCAACGGAAGTAACTCATTTACAACGCATTTCCGGTACAATGCTCACAAATTGTTCGTTTTTGTTATGAGATATCACAACGTGAATGGAAGTGCATAATTTATTAACACTAATCAGCTTGTATAGTGAGAAAAAAATATGATTTATTATAAATATTTAATAATAGCGTATGATGTAATGTACGCACTTTTAACCCTAAAATGTACCAAGCCATGGATAGACATATCTGACAGGTGTAAAAAGCTACTAGATCTAATTTCACGTACTCATACGCCAATTTGGTTGATTCGCAGCTTTAGCTTTATTATGTATATTATCAATACATATAAAATAACAATAATATTGGTAATAAAATGTTATCAATGTTGACAAAAAAAAGTGTTGGTAGTTTCTAAATGCGGCTACAAACATCCATTGTTAATCAAAAAATATCAAACCCGCTCTTCTCCACTATGGAGATTGCTAGCCCTGGTAGTTCCATAGTTTAATATGTCAAGGTTAGACTGCCATTTTTTAAGGTAAAAGTAGTGCATAATCCGTTAACGGTGAAAGCGTACCGCCTTATATCGACGTGTTACACTATGATCCTATCATATAAGATGCATCATAGTGTATACAAGCAAGGTTAGCCTTTTACCTCTCAGGTTAAACCGAGTGTATATGTAAAATATTTAGTAGTTTTTCAAATAATTCACTTTAAAAATTCCCTGAGAATATATAGAAAATAAAGAATATATATTTTTTACTATCAAACGATGAAAATAACATTTTAAAATTCCATTGTTTGGAGTTGAGTTTCAACCGTTTAATGTTTTTAAATAATTAGGTACGGCTTAATAAGTGTAAAAGATTTGAATAGTCACGAGTAACTATTTAATGATGTAAACTGTAGACTAAAGAAAAACTAAAGACATCCCTCAAATTTAGTTTTGTACAAAACACTTAAACACAATTTATTCAATAAGAAAAGAAAAACTCTCATTCTTGAAACAATATAATTATGTCTTGTATAAAAAAAATATAGCTCACAAATAAATTAAAAAATATATTTCTCTGGGTAGATTGGTACTAACTTATCTTTGGAAAGGGTTCAGAAGGGGGAAGGTGGGGAATAATTATGGGAAACCTAATCACATCGATGTGTGTGAGGGGGGAAAACGTATCAACGCTTCATGATGTCCGCTATCGTGAAACCGGTGAACTTCCTGACCGGCGGGGGTTGTACCGACGGTTCCTGGGCGACGCCGGAAGACGCCGTCGTCATCCCCTCGTCGCGGTTCTGGGAAGGTACCGTCAGATCCAGCAGCGCCGAGGAGGAGGTGCATGGGTGGACCTGATGATCCTCGGCCTCCTCCTGACAGTCACCACGGAAGAGGTGCGTGCAGCTGACGCACTCGTACGGTTTGACGTCGGTGTGCGTGAGGAGGTGCGTCTTGAGGTTGGAGCGCTGGTTGAAGCTGCGGCTGCACACGGGACACTTGTGGGGGGACTCCTCCATGTGCAGGATCTTGTGGACGGCCAGGGTTCGAGACTGGCAGAACCCTTTCCCGCACTCGCCGCACTTGAAGGGCTTTTCCTTGGAGTGGATGTACCTGAAGCAGAAACAATAATACATTCATTAGAGGTCCTTGGAGTGGATGTACCTGAAGCAGAAACAATAATACATCCATTAGTGGTCCTTTGAGTGGATGTACCATATACAGAAATATTTATACATCCATTGCTGGTCCCTGGAGTGGATGAACTTGAAGCAGAAACAGACCTGGACTATATCATTGTTCACCCAAAATCTTATCAAAATCACCCAAAGAATAGCGTCTCACAAATCATTCAAAATTGTAATCTAAATTCAACGAAACACCTACACACGTCTACAAGGCCCAAAGGGTGAGAAATATCCCACAATCAACAACACCCACAAAAATAAAGAAGAAATATTTCCTTCAGTTTCCCTTACCATAGTTATCTGGCCATTTCAGAAATGGAGACAGATAACATTTACACAATTAGTTGTACCTGTTTAGTGAGACTTGAGAGAACGAACCGATCTTTAGGTCACGTACGTAGCCGCATCAAGTGACGTATTCGTAAGTTTGAAGAATTACATTCGTGCAATGGAATTGAACTCGAGTGAATAACGGCCCTGATAATGTGGTGAATCCTCTCTGGCTCAGTGATATGTGTACTCTTTAGAGGGTCCTGGGCAAGGCCGGAGCCAGCCAATAATTTGGGGAGGGGGGTTGGTGGGCACATCCCTAAATTGCGGAAGGCTAGAAAAATGTATCAATTATAAACAGTTCTTGAACCTTTCTGAAGTGCTTTTATGGCAATATAACCCCCTAACTGCCGAAGGTTGGAAAAAATTCCAAATAAAACACCTCTAGTAGCTATTTGATGTTTTTTTTTATGGAAACATAACACCATAACTACCGAATTATATAAAAAATTCTAGATATTAAACATCTCTAAAAACTCTCTGAAGTGCCTTTTACGATAACACAGCCCCCTAATAAGTAAGTGTATCTTAATATTGATACTGTTTGAACCATAAATAAAGCCATATATGTTTTTAATTAAATTTGGGAGGGATTGAACCCCCAAACCCCCCTGAATACGGCCTTGGTCCTGGGTTCAACTCCCATGTCCAAATGTCATTTTAAAAAAATTTATAAATATTTCAACTCCACGCCCAAAATTTCGCTAAACTAGAATTCTATGAGCCCCTGACTACATAATATATAACGTTACATATACAAACATTCTACTGTGGGTGATTAAATCATTCTAAATCAGCTAGTCCTTGTCTTCAGCGAGGATAATCCTGATATCTATTTTTTCACCACCCTTTATTACCCGTTCAGGTTATACACCTCCATGATAATTACTCTGATGTGGTAGGGATGAGGAAAGAAGCGTGTTAAGAGGTAAACGGCCCGCATTTGCGTGTAAGGAGAGTGAGAAAGTATTTAGAAAAAAAACCACCTTCAAAAAACACTAGCAGGATTCGAACCTCTAACCTCCTATCATCTGCAGGCCAGTCTAATACGAGAGTGACACCGTAGCTCAATCAGTGATCAATATGATTTATTGTAGAATTAGTATCACAATCGTCAGGGTGATTTTACTGCAAGACTGGATGGGTCAAAAAGCTTTGATAGATCTTAGGCCAGTGATAAGACTTAAAAGAAATCGGCCAATAACTTTAGATCTGTGATATTTCAGGAACAGATGGGAATACGATATTTGATTGGTTATAGCCAACCAAATGAAGCGATTCCCAATCTGAGATGCATCAAGAAACCTATACCTAGTTTTTTTTAATATTATTTGGCCATTGTTAAGATATACATAGTTCTTAAGTATAACAACTCACCTTATGTACACAAATGGAACTATTTCTAGTAATCCCTTCTTAATAAGTGGCACTCTCAAAAATTGCAAATTTAGAGTGGGGGTGGAAGTAAATATGAGCTAAGGCCCGTAAATCTTCTGATTTAATGACAAAAAATATATTCTGGCCGTAATAAATTAAATATATTTGTCCAGTAAATGCATTCGGTTTAGTTTTCTTTAATTAGTAATTATAACGATCCAACACCTTAGATCAGTCGGTAATTGTTTAGTTTGAAATCCTTAATACCACAGCAGTTATAAAGAATTATCATGACCTATTGTCCCTGAGGTGATGCTGTCTCCTGAAGGCCTTGCTGACTCTATACTCAGGTATAAGGCACACTCAACCAGTGATCAACTCACCTATGGTCTCTGAGGTGGTCCTGTCGTCTGAAGGCCTTGCTACCACGACACCCAGTGATATAGCACAATCAACCAGTGATCAACTCACCTATGGTCCCTGAGGTGGTCCTGTCGTCTGAAGGCCTTGCTACCACGACACCCAGTGATATAGCACAATCAACCAGTGATCAACTCACCTATGGTCCCTGAGGTGATCCTGTCGTCTGAAGGCCTTGCCGCAGATGTCGCAGGAGTAGGGACGCTCGTCCGTGTGTGTCCTCTCGTGGATCAGCAGGTTGTAAGACTTGGTGAACTGACGGTTGCAGAACTTGCAGATGAACTGTTTCTTGGGCCTGGACGAGGTCCTGGGACCACCCCCTCCCCCGCCACCTCCCGCCCTGCCTACCCCTGCCGCAGTCTTACCACCCGGGAACTGCGCCGAGGAGCTCATCAGGGCGGGTCGGATGTTCTGCAGCCGTGAGGTGGAACCGCCGGGAGAGATGTAGCATCTGGATATCAACAGATTCAACAACGTCTCAAGAACACTGTGGAAAGTGAAGGTGGATCCACGTTTCTAACTGTTTATAATTCTTACACACTAGTCCAAGGGCTCCTTTGTCAGCGGACAACCAGACTAGATGAGATTATTAACGCCCGTGTCGACATAACCAACGATGCGGGGTTCCCAACAACTATAACTAGATGATGAATAAAAAAAACAATGCCACTATACTTGATAATTACGGTTACAGTCGCATCTAAATACAATGTTCTGTACACGGGAATCAAACCCAGGCTTAGTACATCATTGTTCTTACGACTGAGATATCCAGGAATTGTGCCGTGAATGTCAACAATAACCACCCTTATTTTTATAGTGACACATTTGTTTGTATTATTACTTTCAAAGCCAAAGGCTCGTAACGACTTATCCTAATGTTTAAAGTGTGTTAAGATGAATTGGATAAAACGAACCCGCAAATGCTAGCGCAGTTATTCAAACCTTTAGCCCGGTCAACGTCCAATTAAGTCTATTGCGAGATAGCTGACTTTTCAGGAGTAGTTATCTTTGTAACAAGGTAGTAGATAGGGCAATGTAGTTAGAGGAAGAAAACTGCTTTCTCTGATGGTGCGGGGAGATCGGGATTTGAATCCCGACTTGGCAGACTGGTCAATGCTTGCGTTTCCAATTTTACTATAATGCTGAGAAGTATTTATTCCAAGGACTCCTCTTAATCATTGTCTCCTTTGATTAAGTTTCTAATAGCCTTCGAGAAAAATTAAAAACAATTAGCCAATTATGTTTTTAATTTGTCAAGCAAAATAAAACTTTTTGATTTAATTGTTTTACTTTTCCTTGCAGTAAGTTAGACCTATTTTTATTACATACAAAAATAGTAAAAAACAACTCTCAAGTGATCCCACAGTGAACTTATGACAGACGTATAAGATGGGTATGTAAGGTACGCGAGTTAAGGAAAGTGTTTTTGCAGTTTTTATAAATAAACTTTTTTTTGGTCAAAATAAATAAAATATTATTCAAGTACAAACATAGGATTTAATTTTCTTCTCATGGTGATATCAACAGTTGATGAACATCTGTCATGAGCACGGGTTCAAATCCCGGACTGGTGTACTGAGGGTAGTTTTCCCCTGAATGATTATTCCCAATCCTCCCGCGCAAATTCGGGTAAATTCCCTCTAAATTCAACTTTACTCACTCATAGATCACTAGCGTGATTAGTAAATAAGCGTAGCCTATATCCTGAACATATAGAAATACGCGGCGCTAGAAAAGAAAATATCTGTGGATCAATATTCCGGTTTATCGTACACTTAATAACCCGGTTGATCGGCTGTGAGAAGCACTATTAAATCATGAGTTAAAGTGTTGTATGTTATTTATCTATTCAAACAGTCGAGTAGACTGGCACCCGTACCTTCCATTGGCCATTGCAGCAGCGGCGGCGGCCTGGTTGAAGAGGGCGCTCCTCAGCCACTGGTTCATCAGGAAAGCCGGTAAGAACCCCCCAGGGGGTTGAGGCAAGTAGCCACCAGGTGGGGAAAACCCCTGACTGTCTGTCAGAGGCGCGCTCTGCAGCATAACAGGAGGGAGAGAAGGATCCACTCTACCTCCTTCAGCAACGGCCCGCAACGAGTAGTCCTGCGCTCCATCGGAAGACCCAGGAGGGAGGACGTCGAACGGCCGGAAAGCGGAAAGGTCCTCCCTTCTCCCGAGGGCCGGGAAGGGCTGGACGACCCAGGGGGGAGGTAAGGGAGGGTACCGGGTACCCGCCGAGGGGAAGAGGTACCCTCCCTCAGGGTCTGGGCTCTGCCTGTGGATGTGTTCCAGTTCTAGGTCTCCGCTGCAGTCGCTGCGACTGTCGTCCTGAGAGCGGTGGAAGGGAAACCGCTGGTTGGAACCACACCGCGTCTCTTCCGTCAGGTCCGTTGGGGTGTGAGGCGGAGTGAGCAGGGGGGAAGACGCCTCCTCGCTCTTTATCATAACTGGGGAGCCCGCTGCAAGAACACGCAACACATACACACCACTTTTAAAACTACGTTTGTCGACCAGATAATGTGTACATTCACGTTGTTTATTTGAGGTATTCAAGAGTCAGGAATGAAGGAGTGCGGTTTGAAGGGAAAACCAATAGGTCATTGAGAAAGAAGCGTCTTACGTTGGTTTGGACTTGTTGAGAGGATGAGAGTGGATCGAATGACGAAGCAAATATATGAAGGTAGAGTGTGTGGACCAAAAGGAAGGAGAAGGCCAGCTATATAATTATATATACATATATATTTAGCACCACGTCTTACTACCCGTTCGGGTTATATGCTTAAGTAGTCTACTAATTAGGTTAATGAGCCAGGAATTGGGAAGGCTGAATATAGATTAAATGAACCTGCATTAACCACTTATGTAAAAATAAACAAACACCTTGCTGGGATTTCAGTCCAGACCTCCCGATCGAGGGTTAACTAGCCTAGATAAGCTTGAAATATCAAGCCCACGTTTCTAATGATGTGGGTAGAGGCTTACAAGCTGTGATACAATACACAATGTTTTAAATAAAACTAACTTACTCTTTGTCATTAGGAGCTAGAGCGTTATATCCAGTCCTCCTTATTACACCATATTCCTATCTCAAGCTAGTTCTATCCAGTCCACCTCACTACACCCTATCTCTTTCAGGTCCAATCTAATATTATCCTCCCATCTGCGTCTAGGTCTTCCTAATGGTCTACTACCAACATAATTACCAGTCATACTCTGAACAAAGTTCTAGATTCTTCCATTCGTGCTGCATGTCCTACCCACTTTAACCTACGAAACTTGACACTACAGGGTATGTAACTCATAATCATAAAACCTCCACTACTCCCTAGTAATTTCATCCCTTTTTGTAGCAAACCTATTCCTAAGCCCCTCGTTTTAGAACACTATTTTTTATTTATTTTTTGTGTCATGTATTTTCGTCTAGCTAAAAATAGAGAGTGAAACCAGAAGTGATAGTTGAAGATTGATCTTTACGTTCAATAATCTAATGGTAGCCTATTATTAAATTGGTTGAGAGAAAATCCACGCTGAATGCAATCACAATGATCGACTATAGTCTGCATTGAGCTAGTAGCTGTTATTCCAAACTGATTGATATAAGATCAATTTGGGTTCTTAGATAATTGAGTTCAATTAGTGTTTTAAACGCCTTATCTAGGAAGTTCGTTCCTTGAATCCTATATACCAGCTATTCTTAACAGGTT
>CABFWB010003875.1:0-19713 GCA_902151455.1 Timema bartmani | reverse complement strand
GCAAATGCTGGTACACTTCCTGAAAATCAAACCTTCCTCTTCCCTAACACATTAGTGTTAAACCCGTACCACACGACACTAGCTCGTACTTGAAATCCAGTGTGCTAGCAAGCACTTGCTAGCACGTCATTCGTGTGAATCAGAAAAAGTACACTGGTTCTGTCTCTTGGTACTGGCTACCATACTAGTTGTGAGGCGCTATTTTCGTACTAGTTCCGACACTAGTCTGTGTAATTCGACCAATCAATGCGCGCTGAGACTGTGTGTAGAGAAATAGTAGAAATCGCGCCAACATGGCCATCGGATGTGATTTTGTTGTTGGCAGAAAATTATTCTAAACATCCTTGTTTATATAATACCAAATTGCCACAATATGACAATATATTTCATAGATATTTAATTAAAAACATGTCATCTAAAAACGACAAACTGTGTTCCAGACCCAATTTTAATCTAAATAAACTTGATAGCATGCCAACCTTGGGTGGTTGTTTGTTTAGAATATAAAGTGTACGTAGGCCTAAAAAAAGAACATGTGTGTATCGAGGATACTGTACTTGGGACACCCATGGGCTCAGGGGCCTCTGACCACATCGTAAATAAATGAATACAAATTTAGAGAGATACTAAACGTTAGTGTCACCCCGAATGTATCCTACCTAACCTCCTAATGTATCATTTTTAGCATCCCAAGACCATTACTTCGTCTTTCAAAACAGTCCCGTGTCCATATTCTTTTCCTACGCTCCCTCTCATAAAGTTCATTATCATTAATAATTAATGCAGCTGCTGCACCCAAAATTAATCTCTGACGTTCCATAAATATTTGCACTAGAACCTAGTACCAAACTAGCTGCGTGTGAATACTCTAGCCCCGTTTCTATTGTACTAGCTAGTATACTGATATCTAGGCTAGCACACTTGATTTATATTACAAGCAAGTGTCGTGTGATTGTAGCTCTAATAGTTCATATGCGTGTAATCCGAAAGGATGACAAAGAAGGACGGGAGAGAAGAATGTTAGGTATTGAGATTATCAATCAAAAGTGACAGCTGAAGATCAGATTATTAGAAGTACAAAATTACAAAGCAAAGTTAATTAGCCTACATAAAATACTGACAAAGACCCCAGTTGGGAATGAACCAAGATATCCCCTCAAGATTGAGTTTGATCACCTCTACCCCTTGACTACAGTCATCAAGTAAATGTTGTCGAGACAAGTTGGCTGAGGAAATATTGAACTCGCAAAAAATAAAAATAAAAGCGCCTCTTGTCAAAATCCGCAGTAAATCGAGAACCTTGTACACCAATAACTCATGTTCAAAACTGACAGGAACTGAATAGAATATGGTCACCTGTGCCCGAACTGTGAAATCGAAGGAAATAAAACAAGAAACAAACCATTCAGGGGAAATTTCCAGCCAGAACTTTTGTTACGTGTGAAAGCTAAACCAAGAAAAACTCCTCTTAAAACTAAAAGAGAAGGGTNATTCGGAGGCCTACATTTTTTAATACCAGTGGCCTTGAACAGTGGTTAAAGAGCGTTTTAATATCTAGGGTTACGTGAACACCAATCTAGGTGATAAACATGAGAAACGGTAGCTGATAAGAAATTAATTGTACCCGCATTCGCGTGGCTAGTTGAAAACCACGTTCAGAATAGAATGTGGGAAGCTATCCCCCGAAAATCCTGGGTGGGATTTGAAAGCCAATCTCCCAATCCAGTCTATTGTGAAAGTGGCGCCTTAAAATATATTTTCTTTTTTTATCACCACGCCTTTCTACCTGTTCAGGCTGACATGCCAAATTTATTTAAAATCATACCAATCATTTGGCAGTTATTGTGGAACAAACAGACAAATTTTTTAGCAGCCACCATCTTTAAACTTATAATCAGACCGTTGTTTTTTACCTAGTTTCAAAGAATGTCCCTGCAAGGCCGTAGTCGGGGTTCAACCCCCCCCCCAACCCCCCCGAAATTTTATGAACAAAATATATATGGCTTTGTTTAATATTCAAAAAATATCAAAATTAAGATACAAGTACAAATTAGGGGACTGTGTTACCATAAAAAGCACTTCAGAGATCTTCTAGGGGCGTTTAATATTTAAATTTTTTCTAGTCTTTGGCAGTTATGGTGTTATGTTAACATAAAAAAACACTTCAAATAGCTTCTATAGGTGTTTAATATTTAGAATTTTTCCTAGCCTTTGGCAGTTAGGAAGCTATGTTGCCATAAAAAAAAATTCAGATAGCTTCTAGAACTCTTTACCATTTAGAATTTCTTTCTCATCTTCTGAGATTGGGGGGTGTGCCCACCAAAAACCCCCCTGAAATTATCGCGGAACAAACATACGGACGGACAGACGAAATGCCAAAAATAATCAATCAAAACGTTCGTTCAATAAAATCACACCCATTTCGGTGGCCACGTGGTCTAACGCGCTTCTCTCGCTGTATGATTACGATCACGGGGAGATCAAGGTTCGAATCTCGTGTGGGTATTTTTTCCCTAAATGGTTTTTCATTGAAAGGCGGGTAACTTTCTATAATTATAGCCTCATTAATCCCTAAAGCCATTAGGCTCTATAATAATTAGTACGTATGCTTATAACTCAAACGGGTAGTAAGACATGGTGCTAATTTTTTTTTTAATAAACCACAATGAGGGTAGAAACACGTAGCTTTGATAGACTAAATAATGATGGTTTAAGTCAGCCACTCTACCTTAACCTGACCACTCAGCTACGAGGAACTGGGATTACCTCGGCGGTATCATTGATTGAACAAATGAAGGTTAGGTTTCGCTATCTACAACGGGAGGGTGGGGACCCCCTTCTCCCCTCCTTTGCGCGCTCTAACAAGGATTTAGAGAAGACGAACTAATCCAAAACCACAAGATATATTGCGGTCATAAACGAATGCTCCTACACATATGATCCCAAGAAACTGATCCTCGCCAGTAACAGTAGTTCTGTCGCTAATACGTGCCGGGAAAGACTCGTTTGAATTGTAAGTTACATCTTAAGTCGCGACTTATTGATAATAGCGTGCGGCACCCACTGAGGGATTTTATTTTTATCACCGATCTGGGTTTTTTCTCTCTCTCTCTCCTTTTTTATTACTAGGAAACTTCGTCTATACTTTACCGGCATCTATCAGATGATTTTTTTTGTCACCTAAAATGGAACCAAATAAATACCACCGCGTGACAATTAAGGTGGTAGGGATGGAAGGGAAAGTGAGATAAGTCAGTGTTTTTGCGGTGTTTATAGCAAAACATTTTTTTTGCCAAAATAAATATAATATTTCTCCAGTCTAAGCAGTGTGTTTAATTTTCTTCACACGGTAATATCAAAAGTTGTTAAATATCTGTCAAGGGTGTCCTATAATTTAATGACAACTTTTTCTCTTCATTTAAAAAGTTTCTCATCTAATGCCGCTATACTCATGGCAGATATTCAACAACTGTTGATATCACTAGTGAAATAGTTGATGTATTTTGGCAAAAAAAAAAAAAAGTTTCGCTATAAAAAATGCAAAAACACCGGACTTTAACACGCGTTCCCTAAACTTCAAAATTAAATATATTTGATTCCATCCCCCCCGTTTTTCTAAGGAGTGTTTGTTAAAAATTGTACTCCCAGTTTACAGGAGGATCACGTCATTTATTTTACTGTCCTTCTGTAAATAAATTTAACTGGTGGGTTTGGTGGCACGGTTAGTGTGGTGGACCATTTGATCTGCGAGGTAGGGCTGGGCGGGGTTCAATCCCGACTGCTTCTATGTCTATTTTCCTAACATCCATTATTGTTTCCATACTGAGGCCTGGGTCAGTTTTTTATTCAACCCATATATTTTCCACTATCGGCTTGTTAGGCCTGCCTTATAATCTAACTTAAGACTAGGACAGGTACAACATCCAGTCTCCCGGCTGTTCATTTATCAATGTGAAAGAGTAAACCCATATTTTAATCAATTATCCATTTTTCGACCATGTTGGGAATCGAACCCGGGATCCTTAGTTGAGTACACAGACACGCTACTAACTGAGCCAAGGTGTCTGATTATATTTTCATTACTATTCCAGGCAAATTATCAAAGACACTATTTCTTAAATATGGTTCTCACTGCGTCATTATCAACTTTAATTTACACCCTGTTTTACTACCTGTTCAGGATTTACGCATTTACTTACACCTAAATATATATGGCTGAGAAAGGTAGAATTTATAGCAAATGTACCCGCGTTTTCGTAAAGAAAGAGTGAACATTATTTTAGATAAAATAAAACACCTCTAAACACGAAGCCAGGATTCAAACCCTGACCTCACCTGCCCATCAGTGCCGGTCTTAGCCAAACTATTATTCATAACTATCCGCACTTTTAATTACGTCAATAGATTAGAGATAGGAAAGGTAGATATTAGAGTAAATGTAGCCTCATTTGGATGGAGGCAAAACGTATTATTATTATTATTATTATTATTATTATTATTATTATTAACACCGCGTCTTACTACCTGTTCGGGTTATACCCTTAATTACTAATTACACTAATGGATTAGGAATTGGGAAGGTTGAATTTAGAGGAATTGAACCCGCATTTGCGTGGAGGGAGAGTGGAAAACCATTTAGGAAAAACCACCCCAGTTCACCCGATCGAGATTCGAACCTCAATCTCCCTGTCCTTGGTGGTCTAACTCAACTCGACTGGCACGTTAGCCAAATACGCCACAGAAGCGTGTTTGTCAGAGGTTGAAGGAAGGATTTGGCAATCAGTTAAGTCTGTGCCGTGACCGAGTATTGAACCCCGGATCCCCAGTACAGAGGTCCGACACCTTACCCCTAGACCACCATGTCACCTTGCAAAATGTAAGGAACTATTTAGGATAAGCTACTCCTGATGCACCTGGCCAGAATAGAAAAACTAAACCTCCACCGTCATTGAAAAATCGAACTATACGAGACCGATGCCTTTGCCTGAATGCCCACATTGATGCGGATCTATAAGAAGGTATATTTAAGTAGAAACATATTAGCATTCTCCTGAAGTTGGGATGGAAAAAAAAAACCTTTAAAAGTTCCCCCGACCATGACTAGAACACGAGCGAGTGTCAACCTCCTGTTGGGTCTGCCCGTCGAACACTCTGGCACTGAACTAAATACGTTAGTAATAGAAGCCTTCAGCTAGCTCTCTTGGCTAAGTGTCTAGGAAGGGGGAGTGGGGGGGCAGATTGTCGATGAAAGTTTAATCCATGTTGCACGGTAATTTACAAATAAATTAATAAAAAATGGATCGATAAGAAAAGTTCCAAACTATTTTGTCTAAAAAATAACAAAGTTTTCCTTAAAAGGAGTTTTATATTTTTAACCTTGTTAATCATATTTTTTATCGCTGCGTCTTGATTGATACCTGTTCATGTTCAGACTGCCTTTTCGGGGAAGGATAGTGGGAAGCCCCATTTGGGGGAGAAAAAAAAAACACCCTCAGTAGACCCGACCGGGATTCAAACCCTGATCTACCCGTCATAACCAGGCCAGTCAAACAGGAGAGTGATGCCTTAGACCATTCGTCCAACTGGAGCGGGTATTTTTATGTTAAAATGGTGTGTTTAGGTATTTATAATTTAGGTTGTAAATTTCGATGTCAAATGCCGAAATAGCACAAGGTTTATAAAGTGCAGTCTAAATACACCGACTACAGTCTTATATTTTATTAAAATTTAACGGTTAGCTAAAAATAAACCACGACAGAAAGAAAAAGAGATCTTATAAAAGTCTATGGCTTGACGAAAATAATCTGGGTTTATTTGTTCATCAGATTTATAATTATCAAAAATATATTTAATGATAAATATAAACTCAGTAGTAGACCTAAACGGACCACAGTTTTATAAACTAAAACATTCACAGAACCCAGGACCTCAGGAAACCCTAATTAAAGCAAATATGTTTTTAGCCACTCTTGAAAATCGAACCCGGGACCCTTAGCTACGAAGTACGACTAAACTAAGGAGAAAGGGGTTGCAGGGAGGATGGTTGCAAATCTTTCAAAATGTCAAATTCGAGTTTCAAATCAAATCTCCTTCGTTTAAGACTTCCAAAGTCCAAAGTAGCCTATGTATTTTTCGAAACATTTAAAATAAAGAAGAAAACTTGGATAGTATAGTGAACAGATGATATGAAATGTCTCACTAAATATTAAGTATGTCTATATATAATAATTTTTACAACAGCTACTAAACAGTATGATAATAACGACAAGTGATTAAATGACATTTATAAAAGTAAGGATAGATAAATTCAAATATGTCAGCATGAAATAATATAGTAAGCTTTTTTTACTCTTTAGAACCTTTCTCTTTATCTGAATAGTTTAATTAATTGTAAGTAGTTTAATGTGACAACAAGAACCTTATCTTTAGCTTCAAGTTCGACCTCACTTTGCCTTTATAAAAAACAAAGTTACCTTTCACACAACACTAAACAATTGTAATACCGTAACGTGAGTGATACTTACGCTGCCAAATGTACATCTCACTCCGTCAAAGTTAACGGCGCGCCACAGACTTCAACTGTCAAGTTTCCCTGCGGGGAGGTATAAATAATATGCAGGAGTGTTGTTATCGGCTTAAAACGACGTACCCGCCACCTAGACAGCTCCGAGAATTTGCGAGCGCGTAACTGGCGTTTTGAGAGAGTACCCTATTTGACTAGGTGGCGTTCACTTGTTAGCTGTCCGCTCCCAGTGGTCGGGTCTGTTACTACCAACACTCAAGTTATGTGGGTTACACAACCTGTGGAGCAGAAGATATTTACCAAGCGAGGCGCGAAATCAGTATAAATAATAAATTGACTTGTATTTGAAACTAAATAAATATTAATATTTTAACTAACCACTTCTGGGGTTCGAATGCTATATGGCGTCACTTTCGCAATGTACTGGACTGTCGAATATGAGGAGATCGTGGTTTGAATCCCAGTTGGTTTAATGAGGGTGTTTTTTTCCTAAATGGTTTTCAACTCTTCTTCCGTGTAAGCCTTGGTACAATTTATCTAAATTCAGCTTTCCTCGTGCCTAACACATTAGCGTAATTGTAAGGCATATATGTGCGTACAACCCAATCGGGTAGTAAGATCCGGTGATGAAGAAATATATTTTTAATTGTATGAATATTAGTTCAGTCCAATATTAATAGAAAGAGACTTTTAAAAAATATGACCTATTTTTTTTTCAACCAAAATTGATACTATTTTAGTCTATTATTGGTGTTATTTTTAATGTTTTGATCATATAATAAATTATATCAAAAGCTTCAGATATAGATAATACGACTTGACGTATGAATGTATGAATACGTGAAAGTATACCTAGTAGGCTAACTTTTCTAGATTTTAGATAAGGCCTTTATTATAGAAATAGGACTATAGACCCAGTTCACATTTATTTTTTAGCATCGCGTCTCACCACCCATCCATATTTATTTCAGTAATAAGGTAAAGAGAAGAAAATTATGATTTGGATGAAATGTACCCGCGTTTACACGGAGGGAGCGTGGGAAACAATTTATGAGAAACCATTCTCCTACACAAACCCAGATCAGTCCATCAGCACTAATCTAGACGAGACTGACGTATTATACAACGTTACCACCGTTGTGGGCTAACGGGAAAACGGAAAACAGGCATTAGTCTCGTCTTGTCTGGTTTGATGATGATGATGAGGGAAGTCTAGATCAATTTCCCAGGTAGGGTGTTTTTTTTTTCTAAATGGCAGCCCACTCTACCATCACGTAGATGCTGGTGCATTCAATATAAATTCTACCTTCCTCCTCTCCAACTGTTAGAATAAATGTAAGCGGGAAACTAGAGCGGGTAGTAAGCAGTAGAGCACAAAAAAAATAAATACGACAATCACTACCCAAGCTACAGTAGGCCCATGGCTTCTTTGGTGCTGACTGACAGCTCACAGCTGACAGCTAACAGCTCTGAAAAGTTACCAGACCAAATTATGTATCCCTACGCCGAACCATATGATCTGCAAAAAACATGTGTTTAGCAGCTGTCACTTCTGACAGTCAACATTTAGGTATAGGCCCTATACCTAAATTATGACTGTCAGAAGTCAGCTGTGAGCTGTTAGTCAGCACCAAAGAAGCCACGGGTCTACTTTACAACCCAATCTACGTAGGAACGGACTTACCTTACAACTAGACAAATTACTAGATCTACTTTCATGTATTCATACGTCAGCTCATGTTATCTGCAGCTGTCACTTTTGATAGTAGATATCATAAATACCTTCAAAATAAAACTAATATTACCATTTTAAATGACCGTGTGGTCTAAGGCGTCACTCTCGTGTCAGGCTGGCCTGCTAATAACGAGGATATCCGGGTTAGAATCCCGGTCGGGTCTAGTGAATGTGTTTTTTCCTAAATGATTTCCCACTATTCATCGACGCAAATGCAGAAGTATTATCTCTAAAAACATCATTTTTTCATCCTAATTGATAATAAGGGTTTCAGCAATCATTTTGGGGCCTCTATTGACTGTTACATTTCTCAAAGGTCACCCTACGTTTCTCCACTCTACTTTTAGTTATTTTTTTCTATACATCATGTATGGTGTCGGGAAAATTTCGCCCGGAAAAACTGCGCCTTCCCAGAAAACAGGGAAAACTGCGCTCTCACATTAATCATCACACTAATAGGTGAGAAAAGTGCACCCCCATGACCTTGTCTGTCTCACCTAAATAATTCTAACAAGGTCGTGGGGGGTGCAATTTTCTCACTTTCCTCACGACCTTACCATTTTCTCTGGCGTAGATCGGTTCATTGTGTCCTTTTGTTTAGGAGGGTGGGGGGTATTTCAAATCGACTCATCAAACATCATGAGGTCTTGAGGAGGTCAAAGTACATTGATTCATCACACCTATCTCTTTGCCTGTAGTTTAGGTTAGTTTAGTCTAGGTTAGGTTAGGTTAGATTAGGTTTTTCAATGAAATATTATTATTATTAGCACCGCGTCTTACTACCCGTTCGGGTTATACGCACTTACGCTAATGTGCAATGGTAGGGTGATTGTGAGATGAAATGGAGGACCTACAGTTTAACGTGGAATCCGAACCACGGTGGAGGTCTGGCATTCCTCACATTCACAAGTTGTGATTAATACACGTCTTGTCAGAGGTGAAGGAAGGGTTTGGCAATCAGATAAATCTGTGCCGGGACCTAGGATGGAGCCCCGGACCCCTAGCACAGAAGTCTGACACCTTACCTCTAGACCACCAGGTCACCGACAAATTTGTTGCCTGAGGCCATGATCTAGCTTGGTCTCTGCATATAAGACCGGAGTTTTACAACATCCACATCTAGTAAACCTCCATATAGATACGTAGTATACCAGGTGTTTGAGGAGCGATAAAAACAAAATATCTTTGGCATTCTACAGGATTCTCGACATACAATCTCTCCCATGACCCGTTCCAATGGTTGAGGCATCACTCTCGTATTAGACTGGTCTGCTGATGACGGGGAGATCAGGGTTCGAATCTCAGTCGGGTCTACTGAGGGTGGGTTGTTATTAAATCTGCTTCCCACTCTTCTTCCACGCAAATGCTGGTATATTAAGTCTATAATACTTCATTCCTCATCCCTACCCCACTAGGATAGTTAACACATGTGTATAGCCTGAACAGGTAGAATGACGCGGTGATAAAAACAATACTATCCCATGCCGGTAGCACTTTTTTTTAATTGTTTTTTAAGGTCTTTAAATTAAATTTTTGAACCCACTGATTTTATCAGCACACGAGAATTTCTATGATCGAGAGTGAGAGGTGCTACCAATTTTGCCCGAAAAGGTATTTTCACACACCTTCCAGGGTTCTTTTACAAGCCACAATTGACATGAGACCGACAGCTTTACTTCCGCTCCGAAGGAAGTTGTGCTACGGATTTTTATCACTAAAGAAAAATCCGTTGACAGCAGCTGGGTTTGAACCCACAAACATTGGGACCTGAGGCGAGAACTTTACCCAAAGACTATTGAGGTTGATGACCTTAAAATAAAAATGATTTTTTACCAAAATGAATAACGTGATTAATATGACATTAGAATTAATTCTCTAACTTAAATAAAAAAGTTATCTAAATAAGTTATACACTATTTCAGATATGGATTTTAAATGTTCTGAATAAAACTAGTCATTGTTTCTTTGACGGTACCAAGCGTGTTTAATAATTTGAGCAGATTATCGGTGGTCAGGGGTCTAGTCCTCCTGTCCCTTCCTCTAACGATACCCGTTACTATATCTTAGAGATTTCTGAATGAGCCCAGGCAAAGTTTAAAGTAATTTAGTAATCCTTTGCTAATGTACAGGCAGATTTCAATAGGAAGGAACTCTTTTTTGACAGTTACTAACAAAAAAATTAATTCTTAGATTCTTACGAAAGTCAATATTGATAGATATTATCAATACTTATAAAATAATGCAACCGGTATTAAAAATAAAGTACGACCTGCTTCGGTGTCTGCATGGCCCTAAGAGTCACCCCCACTGGACTGCCGATAAGATGTGGATCGGGGTTCGAAGCCCGATTGAGTGTAGGCTTACTAAGGATGGTATTCCCCTGAATGGTTTCCCACTCTCCTTCCACGCAAATAACTGTACGTTTCTTCTAATTTCATACTTACTCTTCTCTAGCCCATTAGTGTCATTATTACGTTTGTGTGCAAACCAAAACGGGTAGCAAAACCAAACAAATCGTAGCGTACTATGGTGACGTCACACCCAACTCGACAGCGGTGGCTCTACTGAGAACTATTTGTCAGGTCGGTTGAAGTGTGTGTTCCGTGTTATTCGGAGCGGAATGTGTTTGTGACAACCACATACAGGTAAAACGAGGTGATAGCGGCTCCTTTGATGTCACGTGACCCTCCATACACCCATTGCTCGCGGCCTTGCCCCATTCATGTAATGGTTCCCAAGTCCATATGACGTCATATCCAATGTGTGTGTGTGTGTGTGTGTGTGTAGTCGACACGTAATCTTATTTATAGCTGCCTGTATAAGAGAAAAATGAGGAATACGTTTTTTTTATTTCTTTTTAACTATAAATTCTCGTACAACCATGTCAGTGGTCATGTGGTATAAGACGAAATACTCGCTTTGTACTGGAATGCTGGTGATGAGGAGGCTGAAGTTCGAATCTTTGATATGGTGTTCTATTCTCCTATCAACGGAAATGAGGATGCATTTTTTCCATTTTTTATCTCTTAGATTAATTTGTTTATAATATAGGTACTAGAACAATATATATGTAAATATATAGATTAAAATTATGTTAATGTGTTAAGGACGAGGAAGGTTTAGTTTAGAGTAAGTGTACCCACATTTGCTTTGATGGAGAGTGAAAAACAAATTAGGAAAACATATTCTCAGTAGACCCAGACCAGAATTCAAACATAAATATCCCTGTCCCCATCAATCTATCATATTACGAGAGTGACAACTTAGACTATGTGGCCACTGAAGTGGGTCGTACCAAATTAAAAACATAAAAGGCAAAATTTATCAAAATGTCACAATATCTATCCTAAATCTGTTAAAAAAATTATTTAAACAATATGACCGTTATACCAAGCTTACCCTTTTCAATATGAATACCTAAAAGTACTGTACAGTCATATACAATTAATAATACAGCTTTTTTTTTAATGCAGTTACAAAAGTTAATAAAACATTTTTCACACAAAAAGTCAAGTAATTTGATTTGTAGCTGTGGCTTTTGATAGATATTATCACTACCCATAAAATAAATTATAAAACTGATAAAAAAGTAAAATGTAATCAACGTTTACAGTAAAAAAATGTATTCAGTAAAGGTTCATTTATACCAGAATGTTTCTACTATAGCATAGTTAAGCAATTTCAATAAACGGCAACTTCTTAAAATTGGTGGCTAAAATGTACTCATGATTAAGTTACTGAGTTTCATATTACTTATCATTGAGCAATTTTCTCTTCTGAGTAATAAAACACCGACATTACCATTTTAATCAGCGAGTAGAAGTGCTATCTTACTTTAAAGCCGACACGCTGTCTATCACCAGAAAAAGTTTTACCGACAAAGCAACGCTGCTATGGAAAAAACAACCTTTTATTTGTACACCTATTCGTGAAACATAGTTTTATCACAGCTTTCAAGCGTTTCTTGAAACCATATAGAATATTGGAATTTACATTATTTATATAAAAAACATTATTTTAAATAAGAAGATTTGCCTCTTAACGCTTCTAGCTAAAAGTGAATTTCACAGAAGAAGAGTTTAAGGTAAACGAATTCTTATCCTAATGATAATAAAATATATTTTTACATGTTACATTTGATACACCAGTATTTTAATTAATACTTTTCCGATATCTTATCTCAATGGATGAGGGAAAATTGCGCCCGGGAAACTGTGCCCTCACAGGAAAAAGGGGAAAATTGCGCCCTCCTATCAACCATCACACCATTAGGTGGGAAAAGTGCGCCCCACACACTGTTTTACACACTTACAAAACAAGTACGCCCAAGGACCTAACAAAGTGTTTGAAGAGTCTAGCCTAGATTCAAAAAATGGAGTAAAAGGTCGTCAATAATTAGTTTGGTAACTTCAATTCATACGTTCACATCAAATACTTACAGATACACACTAATTTCTATTTAATTGAAAAACCTAACCTAACTTAACCTAACCTAACCTAACCTAACCTAACCTAACCTAACCTAACCTAAACAACAGGTAAAGAGACACGTGCGATTAATCAATGTACTTTGACCTCCTCAAGTCCTCATGATGCGCGTTGAGTCATTTTGAAATACCCCCCCTCCTAAACAAAAGGACACAATGAACCGATCTACGCCGGAGAAAATGGTAAGGTCGTGAGAAAAGTGAGAAAATTGCAACCCCAAGACCTTGTTAAAATTATTCAGGTGAGACAGACAAGGTCGTGTGGGCGCACTTTTCCCACCTGTTAGTGTGATGATTCATGTGAGGGCGCAGTTTTACTCTTTTTCTATAAGGTGCAATTTTCTTGACACCATCTCAATATGTATCGTGTCTGCCGACTGATATAAGGATTCGATTCCCGGCATGGCTGAAAATTTTGTAATTATTTAAATTGAGTTTTCCCCTTTCACAAGAATGAAGATAAATGTTGTAGGCTAAAATATTTTAGATTTATTTAAGTTTATAAGTTGTGTGCTGATATAATCAGTTGGTTCATAATGTGGACGTTATATAGCTAAATAAAACTTCATTTTTTGAAAGCATATTTTTCCCATGCCTCATGTCTTACATCTCAACCGGAAAATCCACAAATTTACACTAATGGTGTAGGAAAAATAAACATTGATTAAGTGTACTCGTATTTGCGTGGAGGAAGATTGGGAAAGATTTAAGAGGGGGAAACTCAGTTTACCTGACTAGGACTTAAACCCCAGCCTCTTGATCACTGGAAAACCAGGCAAGGTCCTTTGTGTCCACTAGTTCAAATAATAGGACTATGAAGATGTATAGGTATAACTAGACCTATATATTTATGGAACGAAAAGTAGCCTATATATTTACACCAAACCCCCCTTACCCAAATAACCCCCCCAATAAATTGATTCTAAAAAAATTGGTGATACTTGTGGCTCTTTTTGAGGTGCATACATATTAAGGAAAATAAGGGTAAGGTTAGAAATTTGTGTGCTTTAATTAATTTTTCATTTATACTCTAACATTTTGCTAGTTTAGGCAATTTTTTTAAAGGGGCATACTTTTACGGTATTAGAGCCTTAAAACTGGTATTTGTCAATGGAACGTTAGAGTTTAAATATATTAGTTAAATGTTTCGTCTATGAGCCTTAATATTTCCCTACTTACAATTTATTTTATCAATTAGAAATTATTTGATGTTTGGTTAACTCACAATTATTAATAGTTTTATTTTATTTCAACACAAAATAAACTCATAACTATTCATAACCAAGATATATTTATATATATATAGTTTACTGAACGTTACATTAATATAAAAAAGCTTTATGTTGGTGTACACCTTTTTGTATAGCATCGTATAGTCTCAGTACTTTTTTTTTGTTGGTATACTTATGTTTGCAACATGAAAATAAAAAGTTTCCTTAAAACCAAACATGCACACATAAAAAACACGGAATGAGAGAAGGGTGTGTTTTGATTCAAAACGATGCTTTAGAAGGATAAAGAGTGGTAAGAAAGCATAGGCGTTATGTGTATGTAAATAATAAGAGGGGATCTATCAAACAGGGATGGACTAGCAGGTTCTAAGCTTCCCGGAACTACAAACTTGACATCTCTAGACATAAATATTCATAAATACCTCTGAAGCTGTGTCTCAGTACAAGCTGACGTGGTTTAGTGAAGCATTTTTAATATTGGTCAATTTAAACTGAGGCAATTTCAACTACATATATTTACGTGGCTATATAATCGGATTAAAACACCAGCTTCTTTATAACTGACGAAATAAAAAAAATACTTCTAAGCTGTTAGACAATAGCTTGGAGTTTAATTTTGATATATTTAGGTTTGTAAAATAATCCTCCATTCGATATTTGTGTAGATTACAAATCAAAATTCATTTTACAAGTAATTTTACCTTTGACTTTTGAAATTGTTCATAAACAACACCAAGAAACACGCTTCAGTGGCCGCATGGTCTAAGGCACTATTCTCGCAGTAGACTAGACTGCCGATGACGGGGAGATCTAGGTTCGAATTTAGGTCTGGTGTACTCAGGTTTTTTTCCAAAATGGTTTTCCACTCTTTCTCCAAGCAAATGAGGGTACACTTCCTATAAATAAATAATTCCTAATCCCTAACACCATAAGCGTATATTATTATTAGCACCACATCTTACTACCCGTTCGGGTTATACGCACTCACGCTAATGTGCAATGGTAGGGTGATTGTGAGATGAAATGGAGGACCTACAGTTTAACGTGGGATCCGAACCACGGTGGAGGCCTGGCATTCCAAACATTCACAAGTTGTGATTAATACACGTCTTGTCAGAGGTGAAGGAAGGGTTTGGCAATCAGATAAATCTGTGCCGGGACTGAAGATTGAATCCCGGACCCCCCAGCAAAGAAGTCTAACACCCTACCCATAGACCTCGAGGTCACCTTATAAGCGTATAACCCGAACGAGTAGTAAGACGTGGTGCTTAAAAAATAAAGAGT
Source organism: Timema bartmani (assembly GCA_902151455.1). Classification (NCBI taxonomy): domain Eukaryota; kingdom Metazoa; phylum Arthropoda; class Insecta; order Phasmatodea; family Timematidae; genus Timema; species Timema bartmani. The sequence continues at coordinate 4,452 of CABFWB010003875.1, read as the reverse complement.
TGAATTTAATGAGAATATTTTTAAATGAAGAGAAATATATCTCATCAAATGCTCATGACAAATATTTTGTAACTGTTGTGATTACTAGGAGGAAAAAAATAAAATTAACCGGGTCTACTAAAGCAATATTGGAGAACCTATATGTTGTAAAAAAACAACAACAAAACTCAAAATATTGGTATTAACACGAGACCCTTTCCATTCCACCCTAAAAACCATACAGTTGGTAACACTACTGACCATTTTTAGGGATACGATAACCAGGTCTACGATTAATTAATTATTTTATATAAAGAAGCCATCTTTAAGAGGAGCTCAATATTTTATCACAACAGACTGTACGTGTGTGAAAAGGTTAAGGGGTGGAAAGTTTGGAATGCTCCACGCGCGAGGGTGGCATTGCGTGTTTATGTTTGGTTATATATTTAAGGGTTGGAAAGAGGGTGTATTGATGGTTGAGGGAGGGTTGGAGGGCGAGAGTGTGAAAGAAAACACTTCTTTAAACACTTCACTTGATAAAATGTGTCAGGTTTTTTAGTCTTGTTTGGTGGGCTACGCAAACTGTGTCTAGGTTCTTCTGATAAGAAACTTTTTTTTATCTGCTTTAAATTTTCTAAAATAAAATCCAAAATTTGAGGTCATAAAACTTATGTACATGTATAACTATTTTTTACTTACCATATTATCCATATATGATGATAATACACGAGAATAGTTTGTCTACGAAGTACTATACAGTCCGGTTTTATTGCAAAGTCCTCTTAGAAAATACAAACAAATTCTTTTGTGGCCAAGATTAATATTTTACTATATTATTAGTGTTATTTTATAAATGTATTGATAATAACTATTAAAAGTGACAGCTGTAGATAATATGACTTGACGTATGAATACGTAAAAGTAGATATAGTAATATTTCTAACTTCTAGATAAGGCTCTTATTATGAAAATTGGACTATAAAGAAAAAAACACCGCGTCTTACTACCCTCTCATGTTATAGGCATTTTAATTACGGTACTCATAAAACCCGCTTCAGCGGCCAACTGGTCTAAAAGGCGTCATTCTCATGTTGGACTGGTCTACTGATGACGGGGAGTTTGGGGCTCGAATCCCTTTCGGATCTACTGAGAATGGATTTCCCTAAATGGTTTCCCAATCTCTTTCCACGCAAACGCGGGTAGATTACCTAAAAAGAAATGCTTCCTTCCTTATCCTAACTCCATTAAAGTAATTATCATTTAATGCGTATAAACTGAACAGGTAGAAAGACGTGATGATAAAATTTAAAAAAATTAAACTATGTAAAAAAAATTCAATTTATTTTAATGTAACGAATGCAATCTATAAATCCAAAATTTTAAAAATTTACGCTTAATTTTTAAATTATTTTTAGGACGTTATCACCAAAAACTTTATCAAAATAATAGGCTTCGGTGGCCGTATGGTATAACGCGCTATTCTCGCAGTAAGCTAGACTAGCGATGAGGAGAGATCAAGGTTTGAATCTCGGTCGGGTTTACTGATTTTTTTCTTCCAAACATGGTTTTTCAATCTTCCTCCACGCAAATGCGGGTACATTTCATATAAATATATCCCCCCTAATCCCTCAAACCATCAATGTAATTAATACGTAAGCGTATAGCCCAAATGGGTAGTAAGACGCACTGCTAAGAAAACCAAGAACAACAAACTCAGTTTTTTACTAACACTCCTGTATAGATTACAGCGCTTGGTGATTGAATGAATAACTAACGTCGTGTCTTTTGTAGTCCAGATATAATGATACTTCAATATTATAATCAAAATTTTAATGAACCCCTTCCACCCCTTTATCTTGGATTTAGAAAAGTTTCATCCCCATTTGTCTTTGGATTAACGAGGTAGTGCTCTCCCACTGAGCTATCCAGGAGTATTCCCGTTCCCAGGCTCATTCTTCACTCATTTTTTTTTATGGCAGAGACTGTGATGGACGTGGGAGTATCATCAGTTACTTATATATTAGCTATAATTGATATCACAGCAACCTGTGACCCGGTTGTGGCTTTATACAGGGTGGGATACATTCCCGTGTCCAGGTGTCATTTCTTTCAACACCATTCGACCAAGATTTAAAACCTAGCACAACATTGATCAAAATAAAATGTTTTATATTTCTGCGAAAAAAATAAATAAAATCGAAGATACGACTTTAAATTTTATAAGTTATTTTGTAATAGCAAGGACTTTAAAAAAAATTATTTTTTTTCCTTCCTTTCGACACCTCGGAGACGTTTCATGACTCCCTGAAACCAGAAAGGTAATAGTTTTCGCAATGCCGTCTATCTATCTATGTGTCTGTCTGTCTGTCTGTACCTCAGGCTAAAGCTGAAACTATTATACAGATTGGGCTAAAACTTGGTATCCGGGGTTTTCTTAAGGTTCCCCAAAAGGGTTTTAGGAATTAGATATCTAATTAAGGGTAGTTTACTTAAGGCCGAAAGAAGAAAAAAAAATCGATTTCCTCAAAATTCTCTTTAAATATTTTGATCAAATTTTATATCTAGACACTGTTTATCATTATAAACAAGACGGCAATTCTCTTTTTCTCATGAAAATGGCTTTGAGGGTACTTTAAATAAGGGCAATTTTCCAATTTTTATAGTTTATCCGCAACTATTTGAGAAACTAAATAACTTATCATTGTAAAGTTGTAATACTATCAAAGATAAACATTTTTAATTGAAATATATTTCTTATAAAACCAATCATTTCTGAACTATAAGCAAATATAATAATGTATACTTTTTAATTCAGGTCTTTGAAAATGAATGTGATTCTTAAGCTCTTTGATGTACAAAGATGTTTCTCTTTTCTCAACTTTTATGTAACAGTGTTCCTGGTTCCTAATGCCATAGAGTAAGTACCCCTAAGTTCAGGGTGGTCCACGGAAAAGTGGCCCGCCTCCTAGATCCAGCACCTCACTCTGAATTGGAGGAGGTCAATCCCCTTCCACCCATAATGTGACATGAAGAATGAGCAAGGCCACTGCTTGTCTAAAGCTGTATTGACTTACCCACATGTTACATGATCGGCAGACGGGGGTGGAAGGGGATTGGCCTCCTCCAATTCATAGTGAGGTGCCTGCTGGATATAGGAGGCGGGCTACTTTTCCGTGGGCCATCCTGTATTTTCAATTTTCATTGTGTTCCTTATGATCAAACGGGCTTTACACTCCTGGGTCTAACACAAAACTTAATCCAATCAACAAGGGAAGGTAAATGAGCTTTTCAGAACAATTTTTTTAAACATAAGTTGAAAGTCTTTAGTAAGGAATGGGGAGAAAGAGGTTAGTTCGGAGGTGGGGGGGTTCTCCCTAGCTTTGACCATCGCTGTCATTCTTGTTGGCATGATCCTAACCACATGTCTCTTTCCCAAAACACATATGAGCACCCATTCCCCCCATCCCTCTGCCCCTTATATCTGCTGTTGGGTTTTTAACACATGCCCCGTGCAGGGGGAAGGGTCTGAAGTGTTCCCCCTCCCCCTTTCATCCTCTTTTCTAAAACAAGAAGTGTCAAGAAGAGAATTAGTGGCCCACCTGCTAAAAGACGGAGGTTACTCGGTGGATAACCCACACTTACATTCCAAACATGGAGGATACAGTTAAGGATGGGGACTTAATAGAGCTTTGACTAGCGATTTAAATAAGAAGTAGTGATCTTGGAGGAATTGGATTGGGTGGGAAACTGTGGATACCTTATACGGTACGAGCTGGAATCAGTGTCCTAAGAATATAGATATCCAATGTCTTTGTAAGGTTTAAATTTGAGAATAAATTGAAGTGATGTGATAAATTTGTATGTAAAAAATCGTATGGACAGAGTCAGTAATGAATGGATACTTTAGGACTGAGGTTTGAAAAGGAAAGAAGTGTCTTAAGTTGGTTTGGGCATGTTGAGAGGATGATTGTGGATCGAGTGACGAGACAAATGTATGAAGGTAGAGTGTGCGGATCAAAAGGAAAGGGTAGACCATGTAAGAATTTGCTAAATGTTGTAGACAAATGTGTGAAAAAGAGAAATATTAAGAGTGTTAAGAATAAAAAAGCATGTATGACTCGGTGTATGGATGTTGTTGAAGGGAAGGGAGTATACAAGGATAGGGAAGTGTGGATAAAGTTAGTGAGGATGGATTAAATAAGGAGTTGTGGTTTTTTTTGAGCTATGTGCACAGTTTCTTGCCTATCCCGTAAGGGGAAGGCGTGATTATGTTTGTATTGAAATTATCCATGCTTTTCATGCTAGGCCTACGAACTAGAATGAGCTTCATGGAAGGGTAGTCAGTCATTGTCATATCACGATATGAGCTTAAATCTACACACACACACATATATATCTTCTTAATATATATAATTCTTCTGTACGTGTGTATGTCACTGAACTCCTCCTAAACGGCTTGACCGATTTTGATGA
>CABFWB010003874.1:58417-68417 GCA_902151455.1 Timema bartmani | reverse complement strand
CCTAGGACTCCACTTCAACTACCATTCTTCCTCGTTTAGAAACGGCCAGAAAAGAAGATATTCTAACTTTGTTGGGTTGGTCTTCTTTAAGCAAAATATGTTGTCGGAAAAGCGTGGAGAGTGGACTATTGATTGAATTAATGAATGTAGGATGGAAGGAAACGCGAGAAAAAGGCAGCGTTTTTTTTGCAGTTTCTATGGCAAAACATTTGTTTGGCTAAAATAAATCAAATGTTGCTCCAGTACAAACATAGAATTTAAATTTCTTCACATGGTGACCTCAACAGTTGTTTAATATATGTTAAGTGTGACCTGGAATTTAATGACAACTTTTTGTCTTCATTTAGAAAGTTTCTAAACTAATGCTGCTGTGCTCACAATGGATATTCAAGAATTGTGGTTATATAAAGAAAATTAAACTCTGTTTCTACTGGAGCAATATTTTATTTATTCTAGCCAAAAAATATTTTGCCATAAAAACTGCAAAAACACTGGCCTTTTCTCGCGTCGCTTTAATCCCACCATAAGGATCAAATATTAGCTATTCTTTGAATTAAAGTTTCACCTTTTTTTTAAAATAAAAACTTAAGTTGGTATTGAAAACGTGTACAAAGTATGCCTTTTTCTTTTAACAGTTCATTTTTCTACTCATTCAGCTTATAACTACGTGTACAACTTTGCCTAAGGCTAAGACAAAATAAATGTTGAATTTCAAGGAAGTGTACCTGCATTTACATAGAGGGAGAGTGAAAAATCTTTTAGGAAAAAACACATTCAGTACACGTGACGGGGATTCAATTCAGACCTTCTAGTCATCAGCAGTGAAAGTTTCTTATGAAAGTATTTCTAAAAGTTTTAGTAATGGAAGGCCACCAAGTGAAAGCTACTCGCACTGGAGGTTAAATGGGCTGTAGGAGTATGGGGGGTAGGGGGTGAGGGGCCACGTGGGTGGTGGGGGTGCAATATTTATGCAGAAGCATTATTTTTTTTATAAATTCAATTTTTCTACTATAAATACAAGAGAATATTAATTAGTTAGCTTTTTCTCTGCCAAAATAAATAAAATTTAACTCCAGTATAAATATAGTTTAACTTCCTTCACATGATCATATCAACAATTGTTGAATATCTGTCATAGATGTCCTGGAATTTAATGACAACTTTTTATTTTCATTTAAAAAGTTTGTCACATAATGCCTTTATGCTCATGACGGATATTAATTAAATTTTGATATCACCATGGGAAGAAAATAAAAACTGTGTGTTTATACTAGATAAATATTTTATTCATTTTGTTCAAAAAATGTTTTCCTATAAATACTGCAAAAACACCTTTTTTCGCTTCCCATTCCACTCCAACTTAAACAATGAGAAAAAATGTGCATGGTTAGTTAATAAGTAGTAATTTTTGGATTATTTTTAACATTATAAACTTTACAAAAAAAACTCCATTTTGTGAGCTTGATACTTTTGACAAATAAGTGTTTATATTTGTCAACTTGAGGTTGGTGAAGATCTACATTTGACTTCTGTCCATTGAAGCAAGATATACATATTAGTACGGATATTTGACATTTAATCTTTTGAATTTCAAATTTTTAATTTATCTCCACACCTCAAAGGGAAGGTATTGTGATCGTAAAAAAATTTGAACTCGTGATTTTGATAAATATCAACGTTTCATGACCTACTGAAACCAATAAAGAGGTTTTTTCACGATTTCATCTGTCTGTACCTTGGACTAGATTGGACTATAGCTTGGTATCTGGGGTGTTAGTAAGGTACCCCCCTACCCCCCTGAAAACAAAGGAATAGGATTTCAAATACCAGTAAGATGTACTGGAAATTTTTTTCCCTTAATTTTCCACTACCCTCCCTTCCCTTAAATCAGACAAGGATACGTTTCCTCTAAATTCAAAAGCATTTAATCCGAACGAGTACTTGGGTTCGGTACACGATAAATAAAATATTTTTGACAGGAGATTTTTTTTTAACATAAATATCAAGAATAATTCAGAAATACTTTTGGTAAACCTTTTAAAAATGAACGCTACTTTACTGCCCATATCATGACCAATTAATCGTAAAGATACAACTAAAACCCCGTCTACAGGGTCTGTAAGCTCCGTATCCTTAAGGTTATAAGTCCTTAATAATCCTTAGAAATGGAAATTGCATCTGCACAGTCCGTATCCATAATCACGTGACCATGCCAACCAATGAGAAACTTGGAGACAACATCCAATTAAACTCTTCGAAAGGAAATTTTCTAGAGCTAGATGTAAACAGACGATATTTAATTTGAACAATTATTAACAAAAGTAAATACACAAAATATTTTGATAAAACATTCAGCATAGGTTATGTACAGTCACAATATATTTAAACACGCGCTAGTTATTTTAGTTGCTTTTAAAATGCCATTTCGATTCGCGCGCGCGCTTACTTTCTTGTGATCGGTAGTCCTTAGCAGTCCGTATCAACTAGTCCTTAGAAAGTTAAAGTGTAGTCAACTTCTATGGAGTGGTAAGGACTAAATAATTAAGGATAAGGACTCTGTAAACAATTGAATCTGTCACTGTGGATATAAATGGAAGCCAAAAATAAAAGTAGCGTTGAAGTTGAATTTTCTGCAATTTTCATTCGACAACTTTAAACTTGGTATATGTTTAAGACTTTTATTGATTTTAAAAATGTTTATTTTTAAAAAAACTAGTGTATTTTAAAATATGGTAAAACAGTTACTATTGTCATCAATCTAATGTTTTTTTTAAAGAGAACACAAAAAACCGCACCAGAAAGCGACTCCGGGTTCCAGCTTTATTACTAAAGTATTAAGTAGTTACACATAGGCGGAGAATGGTTCTTTATTTTATTATTTTCTAGCCCATCGTCTTATTACCTTTTCAGGTTATGCGCATATGTACTAATTAGGCTAATGAGTTATAGGTGAGGAAGGTTGCTTTTAGAGAAAAAGCACCCACATATGAGTAGAGGGAGAGTGGAAAACTATTTTGAAAAACCACCCTCAGTTCACCCGGCCGGGATTTCAACCCCAATCTGCCTTTCATCAATAATCAAGTCTTACATGAAAGTGTACGCCATAGACCATGCGGCCACTGAAGTAGGTGAGACTGGCTCTTAATTATATCATTTTAGTGAAGGTAAATAAACACAATTTTTTTAAAAAAATTGTGCTTTAGAATACTTTTGAAGCTCGCTTATTATTATTATTTTTTCCATCGATTATACATAGTGGCTCACAAACCGGACTGAAACTACCGTCATTACATTGCCCTTTTGTTTAGAATGCGTTCATGTAGCGAGAAGATAAGGGAATCAACCCTATTTAGTATGTATGAAACTTGTTATACAGTTTATCTTTTTTTTTTCTTACTATGATGGTGGATTTTGATTACTTTAATTTGTTTGCAGTTGATGGGATAAATTTATCAGCAAAGCTGTAGCAATTTTAATAGGCTCTTTTTTTATTTTAAATTTCATTTTACATGGACACTGGTAGTTTGTTTGCTGTATATTTTTTAGAACATATTATGGGTTTATAAATCATTACTCGTAAGCCATCTTCCCTTCCATGTTATTGAAGAGGCCTATCGCAAGTATAAAGCACCATGGTTGAGTTTAAAGAACTGTTGTAGAATTTATTTACGATTTGTATACTTATCTATCAATCTATCTAATGAATATACAAGTATAGGATCCTTTGTTTAGCTATATTAGGTTTACTATCAAATGAAAAGTTAGGTTTTAAGCTGTTTTTGATTATCTATTACTTCCTTTGAGCTCCCAACTATAAGAATCACAACTAAGAAGGCCTATAGTTGAACCAACCTAGTGTGAAATCTAGCATTAAACATGCATGATGAATCTCATTGCCATCCTCGGTGGCTGCATGTTCTAAAGCATTACTCGCCCAATGTACAAGACCGCTGATGACGGGGAGATAAGGGATTTAATCCCGGTAGGATGTACTGAGGGAGATTTTCCTTGGGGATTTCCCACTCTTTCTTTCTTAATACAAATGAGGGTCCACTTATTCTAAATTAAAACTTTTTAGCTCCTAGCACATTTGTGTAATGTCACGTGCCTATGCACTCTGCCACACGTCTTATTTTTTTATTACTATTATTATTATTAGATATTCTGTATTAAGACAGACCCATTCCTTTTATCTGTGGATTTAGACTACCAATGAGCCCTGTCCTTTGCCGCTTCCTTGAGCTTCCAGAATTGTCTTCTTTTCCATCAAGTCATCTAAAACCTGAATCTTCTTTCTTTATAAGCTCCTCTTTCCCTCAACCTTTCCTTTCATGACGTTGTGAAGAAAACAGTTCCTGATAAAGATGTGTTTAATCCAATTTGCTTTGTACCGAAAAATCACATCCAAAATGGTTCTCTTCTCAGCCATTATTCTTAGGGACTTCTTAATTTGACACCCTGTTTGTCCACCCGACCTCCTCAAGTCTTCTCCAGCACCATATTTCAAATCTCTTCAAGTATTTCCAAGTTTATTCTTTACCTGTATTTAAATGGCCCCCCACACACCGGAGTGCTGCGCAACTCCGCACACACGGGAATAAAACTTGCGGAGTGGCACATAGGCACTTGGTGCAGTGCCTCGCTTCAAACATTAAAACAGTATCGCTAGCAATCAGATACTACAATCATCTGCAACTTTGGGAGGGCTGTTATGCTGCTAATTATACAAAACAAGATTGTAATTATCTCAAAATTTCAAATAGCATCAATACACAGACTGCAAATTATTGAAATTACGGTGTAATTTTTAAACTGATTTAAATTAGTTAAGTTGTGGTCCCCTCCACTGCCGTAATCTAAATGATTTTGCAACCTGTGTGTTTACATTCACTTGAACTTTTGTTAAATTAAGATCAAACTCTCACTCGGAATTATTCGTATTTTTCAATCCAGTGTAGAAATAAACTTTGCACAACTCAACAGAACAATATTATCATTGATTGATGTCATAGAAGACAATGTGGAGATAAAAAAAGAACTATGAATACCACAAAAATGCAAATTATTGATGACTACAAACAAGGAAAGACTATTACACTAAATTAAATTATGGAGCGTCAAAAAAAGAAACAATACATACTGGTTATTTTTTTAGGATTTGCATTTCTTATGTAAGAAACTCGCAGTTCCAAATATGACAGTTCTTAAAAGGTTTTTCATGACCTTAGTTGCAGTTTTTTTTAGTGTCAGTGCAAGTGATTTTGGCTAAATTCTTCCCAACAAGGGGAATCACCCAAAGGGAATGGACCCTTTTTTTTGGACCACGGTGAGGTTGCAAGAAGCCTTAGCGTTGGCCATTGGAGAATCATTCAAGATCACAATGTCAAAAAAAAAAGAAAAAAAAGTTGGATGTGTGTAAACACTCGCGCAGTCAAATGGTTAGAGATGATGTAATCCCTCCAACTCAATCTCTATTATTTATATTCATTCTTAGGGTGACCTGGTGGTCTAGGGGTAAGGTTTCAAGACTTCTGTGCTGGGGGTCTGGGGGTTCAATCCTAGGTTCCGGCACAGATTTATCTGATTGCCAAACCCTTCCTTCACCTCTGACAAGACTTGTATTAATCACAACTTGTGAATGTGTGAATGTGTGGAATGCCAGGCCTCCACCGTGGTTTGGATTCCACGTTAAACTTTCGATCCTCCATTTCAACTCGCAATCACGCTACCATTACACATTGACGTAATTGCGTATAGTCCGTACGGGTAGTAAGACGCGGTGCTAGTAATAATTTAATAATAATAATATATTTTCTTTCTTCAAATAATATTAAAATAAAAGTGGGGAATGAAATAACCCTAATTATTAATCTGTTATCTTTCATTTAAATCAAACCTAGTATAATCATTGGTAGGGAACGCGAAACTATTTGGAGTCTGAAAAAAAATATATATATATATTTAAATCTAGCTCTTATTCACACACGGGCGCACGTGAATCCAAAGCGATCAGGTCGTATGATTAACTGGCTCAGGATCCAAACCAAGGACCCTGCGGCAGATATGACTCATGCCTTTATAAGTTCCAGGATCTAAGAAAGGAATCTGCTGTCACGGGGATGTTGGAGGATTCAATATGGACATGTCGAAAGACAGAACATATAATAATGATAACCATCTTAAATAATCATCTTTTTAAACAGCCTATTATATCGTCTTTGTTTTTCATGTATTTTATTAATTACGAAAAAACAAGTGACAATATTATATCTTCTAGTGACATTTTTGCTGTCAATATATCTAACAAACAGGATCTAATGCTAAACGCATATGTTCTAGTTACGCTTGCGCGTTAGGGATGAAGAATTATTAATTTAGAGGAAGTTTACCTGCATGGGAATGGAGGGAGTATGTTAAATCATTAATTTAAAAAATAACCTCAAGTCACCTAATCGGGATTAGAATCCCCATATCCCTGTCCTTAGTTGTCAAGTTTATTGTGAGAGTAACGCCTTAAACCATTCGATCATTGAAGCGAGTATTATTTCAATATCATAAACGCTTGTAGCACGTTTAATCGAATTTATTTCATTCTAAGAAATAATCTATTAGATAACTTAAAACATCTCCTATACCAGATCCCATCCATCAGTGGTTTTTTTTCCTTCAAATAACTCACTATCAAATACAACAAAAAATCTTAAGAACGAAAGAGTAGAAGTTGCGAAGAACTGCCTGTATTTCCGATTACATAGCCGGATTATTGGTTCAATCTTGCTTGCCTACTCACGGTACGTTTCGATTATCGATATTAACCATGATCGTGGCATTTCGATTTCCTACCATGTTTGCCTATNTTCCAAATTGACGTAGCATTTGACGAGTTTGATTTATTTGATAATATATAAATAATTCATTTTGTATTGTAAGAGGCATAAGGTTCATTTCTGTTTCAATACACACACAATTTTATAGTTATTACAAATATTATTATTTTATTTGTATTAAAATTCTACTTCATTAAAGAATGTGTTAATAATGCTTGATCTGTAAAATATTTCCGACCTTAGTCCAAGTTAAAGACGGGCAAATGGCATTACAAGTTCTATGTTTTCTGGTTCAGGGGGTCATGAAACTTAAACATGTCAAAATCTCGAGTTAGATATATTTTACAAACACACTACGTCCTCTCTCCGAGGTGTTTGACAAAAAATATAAATTTTAAATTAATTGTAAAATGTAAAAAATTATTAAAATAATCATAATTTGTCTATTGTTAGATTGTAAAATGTAAAAAATTATGATTATTTTAATAATTTGTCTATTGTTAGACAAAGAATGCAGAAAACCACAACTAGATTATTTATTTATTTATTTTTGCTCAAGTGAAATCTTGTAACTAATTTACCGGCTAGTCGTAAGCAATGACCTTGGTTGCCGCATTGTCAAAGGTGCTACTCTTGTGGTAGATTAGACTGCCAATGACGAGGAGATCGATGATCGAGTCTCGGTTGGGTGTAATGAGTGTGGTTTTTAAAAAAAAAAAAATTCCCAAAATATTTTCCACTCTCCCACTACTCAAATGCGGGTACACTTTCTATATATATGATCTTCCTTATCCCTAAAACCATTAGCGCTTTTGGTACATAAGCGTATAGCCTGAACGGGTAGTAAGACGCGGTGTTAAAACAAAATCGGAAGCCAGATGGGCTCTTAATTTTGACTGCCCATCCTGGTGGTTTCTGGTTACATACGTCAACTACAAGTCTCTGTCTAAGGGATCATAGTTTGATGCCACCCTAGAGTGATTTATACTATATTATTATTATAATGTATACAGGCGTTAAAAATGCTGAAATATTTAAGCGAAATGGACGAGTGTATATTATTCGGCGTAATTTCCTAAAATTTTAAAAAAACATTCTAAAAGTTTGTCTGTTTAAAGATATGTATACTAACATAAATATTTAATTTCTCAACATTTAGATTTCATTACGAGTGTATTTTACTTTTTATCACTTTATATTACACTATATATATTACATTATATATATATATTTATTGCTAATGCTCCATTGATTTTTGTAATTCTGTTATTATTGAAGATGGTATTCAAATTCAGAAATACGTATAAATAGCTCAACAGCTGGTCTTCAACCAATTTGAGAAATCATGAAGCATGGGATTAATTATCAAAAATAAGACATTGAAATGACCCAATGCTCAATATCATTATAATAAATTAAATTCTTCAATTCTACCAACTATATTTCCAAACTGTAAGATAAACTATTCTTTATATTTTAATGTTTGACTTTTACACTTTGACACTTTGATGCATATTATGATTTATTACCAATATTAACCATATATAATGTATGACATTTTACTTTGTATCTAACATTTATTGTGACATGTTGTTTTTTTGTTTATGGCATGTCTTAATACTACATTTTGATTTATTTAGAGTGTCCCATAAGGTTATACTGATTTAAATTAACAAAGTATGATGAATTTTATTTAGAAAAAAATTTTAAAACTGTTTTCAAAATTAATATAGTATTTAAGGCTCATTTTTATGTAAAATTCAACTTTTTTTAATTCTCAATGCTATTCAAGTTTTATTGTAGGCCTATATTCAATCTTTTGTTAAATTAAAATTTACTTTTTTAGCACCACTTATTACTACTCATTTCGGTTAAACGCCTAAGTACTAATTACGCTAGTGGGTTAGGAATTTGGAAGGTTGACTATATAGGTAGGGAACTGGCATTTGCCTGTAGGTAGAGTGGAAAACTATTTAGGAAAAACCACCTCCAGTTCACCCGAGTGAGACCCGAACCTCAATCTCTCCATCCTCGGCAGCTTAGCTCAACATGAAGCTAGAAAGTTAGCTAATTAAGCTACCGGGGTGATTCAAAATTTCCTTATTCAATCCAACATTAATTTAGGACTATCGCTTTCTAATTTTTTTATATAACAATCAACATTTATCAATAAAACTTTCTAAATGCTAGTCAATCTTTTTATTTATACATTTTAAACGCAATCAACACTTTTTTTAATTATTATTACATTAAATACTTAAGAACTGTAAATGATGTATTATTATGTTCTTTGTATTTTCCTAAGTTAAGCTATACCTCAGTTTTAGCTTCTGTGGTGCTGACTGACAGTTCACAGCTGACTTCTGACAGTCAACATTTAGGTATATACCTAAGTTTTGACTGTCAGAAGTGACAACTGCTAAATACATGTTTTTTGCAGATCATATGGTTCGGCGTAGGGATACATAATTTTGTCTGGTAGCTTTTCAAAGCCGTCAGAAGTCAGCTGTTAGCTGTCAGTCAGCACCACAGAAGCTAAAACTGAGGTATATGTTGTAAAATATGCTGTACTATTTATAGAAAAAGCCAGGTAAAAATTACATACAAATACATGATATAGATTGAATATAAATAATTTGTTTACGCTTTGATGACAATATGCGGGTTAATATTATGACAGACCAGTTTTATTATTTTCAATTGCTGGAAGCTCGAAAAGAAACAGGAAATAATTGAAGAATAGAAAGAACTCTTTTGAAATCGATGGTCAAAATTATTTAAAAAAATAACACAATGACTATTGATTACCTATTGAACTTCTAAACACAATTTAATACTTTTTAGTTTAATCATAAATCCATCCGTAAAATAATGGTGTGCCGTGAACATTTAAACGCCTTGATTTAGTGTCCCGTTATTTGAATCTGTGGCTTATTTAAACAAATTATCTTTTATCGTTGTGATATAATTTACTTACGTGTACTTACGTAATTCGCTTCCAGTGAAGCCATAAAATATTTCTAAACTTTCAAACAGCCTTCCTAAAAATTGTAATCGTCCTTCACTTCAATATATTGATTAGCTTATAACGATATTGATAATTGCAGATATAATTGTCCTGCGATTGGGCGACATTTATAACAATATTGAACGTTTGATGATGTAATTGCCTC
>CABFWB010003874.1:43445-58265 GCA_902151455.1 Timema bartmani | reverse complement strand
TCTTCATACGCACATTTAGCTTATATGCGGACGTGTCCCTTGCTCCTTGGACCTCTCGTGACAGTGTCAAGAGTAACCAATCAGGTACGTCTCTGCGACAGGTGCATTGAAGGCTAGCTTCTTATTGGATATAGGGAGTTAGTTTCTCTTGCTTGTTTGTTAAATACTGCTGAGTTATATTTTGAGAGTAAAAACAAGTTTTTATGGCGAAATCCTTTTAGACTATTCTGCGAAAACGCGTGATTCTCCATGGATGAAGTAAAAGGATAATTTACATACGATACTTTAAAGAAAAATACCTTCATCCATGACTTTTTAAATATATGAGAGCAGTCCAAAAATCAATTACGTTACAAGCTGTATATCTTTTCCCTCATGTTACTACTCTTCTGAGCTTTACTATATTATTATTAGCACCACGTCTTACTACCCGTTCGGCTAATGTGTAATGGTAGGGTGATTGTGAGATGAAATGGAGGACCTACAGTTTAAAGTGGGATCCGAACCGTGGTGAAGGCCTGGCATTCCACAAATTCACAAGTTGTGATTAATACACGTCTTGTCAGAGGTGAAGGCAGGGTTTGGCAATCTGATGAATCTGTGCCGGGACCGAGGATTGAACCTCGGACCCCCAACACCAGAGTCTGACACCTTTCCCCTAGACCACCAGGTCACCATCATATTTACTATAAAGAGGTGGTTATGTGAGAGATAAGTTTGAAAGAAATGTATTCGCATTTGTGTGTGATAGATAGAATATAAAATAAATACATTTATTACAATTGGTTAGGATTGTAACCTTAGACCTTTCCTTCACTGTCTAGGCAAAACTATGTTTAAGTTATACGAGTATTTAGACTGCGTGACCGCAAATGTGGGTAACAATGTCCTTAGGAGAAAAAAACAAATTTAAAAAAATAAGAGGAATACCTGAATGTTAGTTATGGTTTAATGTATTTATGAAAAGACACAAGAATTGATAGTTTAGAGAGAACTATTATCTCCTTGCATATTAACCACCTCCTTTTTAGTTTTAGTAATACATTTTTTCTTAATCCTACCTGATCATTTCTCCTTTCTTTCCTCGCACACACATACACAGCCCAAACTTCATCAAATCGTAGGCNTTTCTTCTCTCTCTCACGATCACAGCTTGATTTAGAATTCATGCATTCATATTCTGTAGTAAGGTAAAGAGCCAAGTGCTGGGGGCGCTGCTTGTCAAACGAATCCTACCTTCTTCCCCCTCCCTTCGCCCTTTTTAACCTCACCCTTTATTTTCAGCCTCTTTTTAAAAACTGGGAACCGAAACCCTCTCCTTCCACCCCCTTTCTTCACCTTTCTCCTACCCCCAGCTCTTAACCTCCTCCAATGTTTTAACAAACTTCACTTTGCCGCGAGTGCATCCAACGAGGGCCCGCCCTTTCCCCCCCTGGCCCTCTCCTCCACCAACCCTTTTTGTACCAACTCAAAGAGATCTATTGATGTAAAAATACTCTCCATTTTTTGACATATTGAACCTTTTATGATTTTTATTAAAGCTACTTATTTATAATATTTTAAGTAATAATTTCAACAAAAGGGCTATTTAGAGATACTTAATCCTAATATCCTAGTAACTATGAGAAAGGTCGTAAGTGGAATTGAAAAATAATACCACATTAGTGTAGAAAACCATCTAAATAGAATCAAGCTGGGCTTAGAACCCTAGCCTGCCCATCCACAGAGAGCGGGTACAAAATAATATAGGGCAAGATTGTAATAGTAGAGGAAAATAAGTGCTATAATTATGAGCCTATACAACTTTACGTAATATAGCAGAAAGACATGGTTGAAATTATTTTTAGTCAGTCCAAGGTTTGTATCAAACTTAGTCTAAAGAATTGTTATTTAGATTTATGAAATATTAATTTTTTAGAGCCTTCTTAAATTTTAATATTTCAAAACTAATATTTTGTAACACAGAAAAGCCAACGCTCTAAATGATCTCTTCATAAATATACAATTTGAGTGTGTTTGTATCTACAAATTGATTTGTTTGAATACTTTTCTTCATTTGTTTGGGTTGCTTCCCTTCAGCGTTTCTAAGAATTAGATTAGATATGAACTTATCTTCAGTATAATTTACTATATCATCAATGGAGCTAGGGTTTGTCGAAGAAACATTATCGTACTAGGACAAGCACTACATCAAGTCCCCTGCCGTTAATTCACCACTGTTAAAGGGTAAACCTACGTTTTAACAGTAATGAATTTTTCGGCCATACTGGGAATCAAATCTGGGAACCCCAAATATGTATGCAAATACATTACCGACTAGACTAAGATGTTGGATTAACTAGTTATAGCTAATAAACTAAAGTGCCATGTACTGTTGGGCCACCTGTATGTATGTCAATTTTAAGATTATATATATATATATATATATATATATATAATCATAGTTTAAAAAGTTCCACGAGTGAGCGTATGAATATATTAAAATGGATGCATTCCCAGGAAATATCAGATAAAATTTGGCACTTCTAATATGAACTATACGCCACATCGAACACATGAACGTCTATAGTCATGTAGACATGATACACGAGTACTCCAACCCTTTTCCCTCACACACTCCGCCATCCCCTTTCCACCAACATACTTACTACTCATGACACCTAGCTACGTTCGTGTTTTCAGGAACTGTGTTATGAAGATCAACAACGTTTCATGACCACTATCTGCAAAACAATCGGGGATTACAAACGAAACTACGAAATTCGAATAAAAGATACAGACTTAGTTTGTAACGCAGTTTAATTACAGTCTCATATCAAGTGGTGGACACATTGAAATACAGTACAACATTTGAAAAGTATATTTTCTCCACGCAGAGAAAAAAACTGTCAAACCAAACGTGTGTATTCTTTATTCTACTTAAAAATAGTCATTTGGATTGGCAAAAAGTATTTTTTTTTTATTTCAAACATTGATTAAAAATCATTAATGTCGACCTTTGTATAAATATATTTTGATTCATAAAATAATATAGGCCATCTAAAAGGCAATACAAATATTCTAATAATATTTTTTTAAGGATTTCTTTATACCTGGAGTTTCCATAACTAACTGAAAGAACTAAAAGTATTGATAAAACTATTAAGTTATTTTCGTGGTCATTACTAAAATATATATTTTAATGCATACAATAGTAAATTAGATATATTACATACACGTGGCCATTAAAAATTAAAGCATAAAAACAATTATAAATATTAGTTTAATTATTTTTAACATGAACAAAAATACAACGTTATACCGATTGTATGATGGTCATCAGACTCATTCATTCCATCCATTTCACCTTTTTTCATTTATTAATTATTGAAAGCAACCTTTTGATAGATCTCTTTTGTAAATCATTTCTAAGTGAACTACAGATGTAGCTACAAAGAAAAAATACAAATGGTTATTTTCATAGATAATTATTTAAATATTGTATAATCACTTAAAAGAAATGGGTTCTTAAATAATTATTATGTATTATTGATATTGGAAGGAAATGTTCAAAAATAGATTTTTAGTAACCCACCCTATGGTATGATTTCCTCATAAAGACAAACACATCATCTTGTTACTAACAATAAACACTCTTTATACATATAGTTTACACAAAATTACTCAAATATTTTAACAATTTATTTTTTTTAATTTGAAATTTATTTGTAAAATATGAAAAACTTATTTTAATTTGTAAATTAAAAATCTATTCATATTTATTTTGAAAATCTGTTACCGATATCCATTTTGGACTAAAAGCGACCCGCTCCCCTCGTTGTTTTAATAATCTTTCTTTAGGTAACTACCCTAAATAATTATGTATAAAAAATATATAAAAAAATAAATAATGCTGAAGTTAAATAGTTCTCAGTACCGGTTTTGAACAAATACATTAGTTATTAAAAAACTAATTGCAAATTCTTCTATGTCAGTCTTCAGTAAACTACTACACAAAATAAAAGTATATGTGCTATTTGGGAGGTTAAACATTCTCTGAATTTACATTTAAAATAAAATCATTAGTCATTTTTAAGAAAAATTTGGAATTTAGCCATATTACTAATCTGTAAGTTACCCTTAATTTTAGAGATAGTGTAAGAATAAAATAATCACTAGGTTTTTGCCTATAATATTTAGAAATCAAGTTTGAAAAAAATCTACCAAATGTTTCAGATCTTTGACCAGGGACACACAGACAGACAATGGTACAGAAAGAACTGTAAAATCCACTTTTTAGGGGATTCAGATGTACATAAAACGTTGTGATTCATCATAATTTCGGGTTCAAAAATTTTTACAATCACAATAATTTCTCTTGTAGAGATAAAATTAAACATTGTTTGCTGTGAAAGTTTTGAATGCTAAACGTGGCAGCTTCCTTACACATGGGATTGCATATCATATTATTTAGTGTATAAATTATTAAAGTAGACTTGGGGGTATTTACTAGCTGTCAGATAAAGCTATTCATAAGGAAATTGAAATATATTTAAACTGTAAATAGGGTTTTCGGGATTGAGCTAGGTTGAGAAAATAATTACTTACACAAGCAGTTTTAGCTGTCATGAAGAGAACCAAACCGGTTGTGTCTATCCTGTCTCAACTAATAAACGTATCTCCAGCTCGAAAACAATAATCTCAATTCAAACAAAGGCAACGAAAGCATTCAAGACAAATATACCTGCAAATATATTAGTTTTAGAAGGAGAAAATGTGTCATTTATGTTGGTACAAAATAAATTACTTCCTTGAATTTGGTAATATTATATCTATTGATTGGAAGCTAGAATTCCTAACGCTTTGGCTTTGTCTAGTTCTAAGTGTGATATTCTATGCTAGAATAATCTGTATAAGTAATAATTTGAAAGTTAACAAAATCTATACATTAATATAAAATTAAATCTTATATGAAAACTCTAAAATTTAATTTGTTTGAAATGAATATGAACATCTTTCCTTTTATTTTAATTATATGTATCCTAAATCTTTACATTTATTTGAGGTATCTAACATGCACTTCCCAAGCCAATTTGTTTTATTAACATACGATTCCACTCTAATCTAGAACACACAACATCCAGACCCTCAGCAAATAATTCATCGCTATGAAAGTTGAAACACTTATTTCACCAATAATACGTTTTATTTCGTGACAGGAATCGAACAATTAGACCCTTAGCTCAGTAGACAGAAAGACTATCGACAGGGCTTTAGGTGTCAGACTTGAATTATCTTACTGGTGGAGAAATCTTATTTTAACTAACCATACAAATGGTTGAGTCAATAATAATTTCTACTAGAAGGTGTAGTGGGTAACATTTGCAAATAAAATAAAGATCTTTTAATATTAATTATTAATCTAGTGTATTGTTATATTTATCATAAACTATCTCCATGTTTCACATGTATAAAACAACTCACTAACAAATTGTTTCGAATTTCACATAATAGTTGGGGTTTTTTGCACCGCGTCTTACTAGCCGCTTATGTACCAATTGTGCTAGTGGTCATGAAGGTTGTAATTAGAGGAAGATTGCCTGAATTGGCGTGGAGGGAGAGCGGAAGGCCATTTTGGAAAAACTACCATCAGTACACCTGACCGAGATTTGAACCTCAGTCTCCCAGTCATCATCAGTATAGTATGTTGCGGGAGTGACGCATTAAACCATGCTGCCACCAAAGCAGGTTACACACAATACTCTTATTTCTTAAAATAAATCGTTAAATCACCTCCGTTTTGAACCTAATCATTAAATAAAACAAAGTATTTTACATAAAATAAAACATTTAAAACTAAAATTAAAATATCTTCATATTGTAATTTAAAAAAATACATTTAATTCGATATGCTCCTTTATGAATATATTTTTTTTTGGCTGGAAAAAAATAGATAAAAAAGATGATTACGTCATTTCCTTGCAACGAGAAGCGCTCGAGGTAAATAAGTGAACAAACAACATGCCCCTCTTTCATATGGACGTCGCTAACCGGAAATTAGGAGTTAGACCGACGCGTCGAGCAATCAGGTCTCCCACCTGAGTATGAAAATGGGCGTATGTGTTTTTTTTAAGGGTAAGGTATTCGTGAAAGGGGAAATGAATTACTGCCCAAGCTCCGAGAAACTTCACGTAGCCAGAAATGAGTGTGAAATATTATTTCTGTATCATGAAACGTAAAATTGACTGCGAGCTAAATTTGTCTTGTTTACTCCACCAAAACAGCTCGACGGATAGGAACTATTTAGTCAAAGGGATATTTAGTTGTTTTTTGTTGGGGAATGATTCAAATGAGCCAACACTTTTTCGAAATAAGAGATAAATATTAGTTTTGTATAATGAAAGGTAAATTTTATTGATAACTAAATTACAATATATTGTACACTAGAGTAAAAAGAAACTAGGGGTGTAGGAATTGTTTATTTGAAGAATTAGTTTAATTGTATTGTGGGATATGATTGAAGTCTGCAGAGACATTTGGTTTCATTTATTTATTTAAAAAAATATTAATATGTTTGTAGTTATTTGGATGAGGTCAGAATTATGTTCTCTTTAAGATACAGATTCAAATTAAGTAGATAGTTAGCATATATTAAGGAAGTTTCATATTAAAATCTCACATTATTTCAAAATAAAATTTGATATTTATCAATATCTTTAAATTTATAATATAATTGTAGTTTTTCTTTACCTTTTATTTCTACCCGTTCAGGTCATTTGGTTTAGAGTGTGCTAATATGATAGGGAATATTTATGTAAAAAAATTTTCAAAGGAACTGTAGTAAGATTTGCGTGGATGGAGATTGGAAAACCATTTAGGTAAAAACAGAGTCCTGACCGGGTGTATTGAAGCTACTTTCGACATCTCCATTAATGACAAACCCGACTAAATGAACATATAATTTTGTCTACGAACCCACCTAGGAGAGGTTTTGTAAATAAATCCATATATTCATAAACAGAATTTCATATACAAAATAAATTTGTAGGACATTATGTAAATTTGTAAATTTATGTTCATTTAGTTATTTTCTTGAGCCATCCAAATTAATGAAGCCATAAGTTTTCATTAAATAGGCCTATTTTCTTGCGTCGATATAAGATTGCCATCCTTTTTTCTCTCCGCCCTTTGCCGTTTCCTAAAATGGCCGTATGTATGGATTTTATCTCTCTCTCTCTCTATTCTACTCTATCTACAATCTTTCTCCCACATTTTCATCTTCACATTTCTGCTTCACTAATGAACGTGAGATACAAAACAAATACAAGGGTACGCTGATGATGATTGTAGTCGGTCTCTTTTGATCCCCAAGTGTGCAAGTGTGAGAATGTGCAAGTGTGAGAATGTGCAAGTGTGAGAATGTGCAAGTGTGAGAATGTGCAAGTGTGAGAGTGTGCAAGTGTGAGAGTGTGCAAGTGTGAGAGTGTGCAAGTGTGAGAGTGTGCAAGTGTGAGAGTGTGCAAGTGTGCAAGTGTGTGCCAGTCCGGAGAAGATAATAGAAGCTTCTTGTAAACCTCTTCACGGCTAGGTTTCAGAGCTACATTTAATACCAGTGCTCTCCACCAGGTAGATTCATACGAGGAGGTTAAGTCACGTCAGACATTTTGGTTTCGTTAGTTACGGTAAATGTTGGCATGAAAAGAACCTATTAAAAAAATACACATTTTTCACTCAAAATTGGTAACATTCTTTTATATTATTAGGGCTATTTCATGGGTATTACTACCCGCATCGATAGCCGCATGGTATAGCGCGCTACTCTCATGTTGGTCTGGCCTGCCTAAGATGGAGAGATCGGGGCTCAATCTCGGTCGGGTGCACCAAGGGTGTTCTTTCCTTAATGGTTTTCCTCTCACTTTCCATGAAAGTGCGTGTGCATTTGCTCTAAATTAAAAACCTTCATCAACCGTAACACATTATTGTAATTAGTACATAGGCTAATAATCCGAACGGTGTTTAAGACTCAGTACTAAAAAAAAATTTATTAATAATAAGTGATATGTGCTGCAGATCACATGACTTGACATTTGAGTACGTGAAAGTAAATATAGAAACTATTATACCTTTCTGAAAAAGGTTTTCCTAAAAAATTGGACTGCTGTGATGAAATATATTCCTAAATGAGATATTAATTTCTCACAAATTGTATGTATCCATTTCGTCGTGTCATACTTTTTTATCCCTGGATATTTGTACTTAATGAGGCAAGGATTATAAAGGTATGATTTAAAAGAAACGTAGCAATTCGATTACTAGCTAATACAGAAACATCCTCGGTAATTCTGTCCAGGATTCTAGCCCAGACATTGACATTGACTAGAATACAGATTAATACAATATTGATGTTTAGTCTGCGTGTCCACCAATGTGGGATATATCTTATATTCTCTTCTATCTCCATAATAGATGAAAGTTGTTGGAACATAATCTAGTAATATTGTACTATTTTCATTACCTTTTTTAGATAGATTAAATGTAAATCTGAATAATTGGAGACGTAGTCTAAACGTAAAGCTTGTTTAGTTTTTTTTGTAGGTATTGGGAAGGTACGAGTAATAATCCCAGCTGGGTATCGAGAAAATGGTATTTATTTATGTATTAAGTTTTCATGTGCATACTAGACTGGACTTCCGAGATTCGAGAGATTGGGGCTCTCGAATCCAATTCATGTGCACTAAATGTGTTTTTTTCCTAAATCAAATGTCCACTCTGCCTTAATGCAAAAGCTGGTACACTTTATCTAAATTCAAATTTCCTTATAACCATTGAATTCATGCGACTAGTTATTAATTGGTATAAACACAATGGAGAGTGAAACACTTCAATATTAAAAAAGTACATACAAAATTAAATTGTAGACATATATTGGTAAAGGTCATGGTATCAAAATATGTTTATGTAACGCTTTATGGGATTAAAATATTTTATTTACAACCTGATTTAAAAAATAATAAAATTCATTAGAGTTAACCAATTTCTAAAATTTTTGTAGCAGTTTCTTAAAATAAGGTACATTTTAAAATAGGCTCTCATTTTATTTGTTCATACAATTATTTATTTTACCATACTTGCTTTAACAAGGTGCTGCCATTATCCTTAAATTCAGAGGAAATAAAATGTTGCTCACATAAATCAGTGGCCACACCGTATAAAACCATGATTCAAACGAAACATAATCTTAAGAGCTAGTCAGCCAAATAGCTAAGTCAAATACTTAGCGGTAATATTGTTCATCTCCCAATTAATTTAATTTAAAGGCGTTATTGGATATAATTTAAGTGAAAAAATTAAATATATTATTTGTAGATTAGGCACCAAAATTATTTCTAAGATATCTTTGCCCAGTTACATTAATACATAAATGAAAACTCTTTCTTGTACTGAGGAAAGTTGGCTTAGCAGATATTGTTATCGTTCATTTTTTCAATTATGATTAGAACAGTTCCTGATCTGTTTTTATTTAGTTTATGCCACTAGACACACAGCGTATTGCAACTGATAAGATTTATTATTATTTAGTTATTTGGTTTATTTCACTGGAAACTAAGCGTATTGCGACTAATACTAAAAATATACACACGTCAAGAGCAGTGTTCTACTCCACTTCTTGCACCTAGTATTTAGCTGACCGGCTTTGCGAGACTGTTTGATAGGTGGTCTACCCACGGATATTAGGGGGCTTAGCGGAGAGAATTTGTTTTACATCCATCTAGCTTAACTCCTTGCAGATTATAATACATACGTTATATGTGTTAGTACCCATTTGGACTAGATTTGCACTATATTGTTGACCTGGAATAATGCTAAGCAGACTTTTAGTGAAAGTATTGGGATCTGGCATATTTGTTTTCTAAAATATGTCTTTCTTTGAATGAGTTTAAAAAAAATCGACTAGTATTGTTAACGTTATTGGACAATAATATATTTTAATTTCTAATTCAATCAGTGAAGGTATAATTATAACTTTGTTAAACTATTTATTTCGACCCGTTGTAGATAATTTGAAGGATGGAGGCATTTTAATAAACTGACCCGGCCACAGGCTGGAACAGTTAGTTGTTGATGATGATATAGAAAATTTTCCTCCAGTTTTGATATACCTAATTATAATATAGAGGTTTTTTCTTAATAAACATAGGAATTGATTTCAATTTAACAATAATACAAAAATCTAGAAAATATAGTCTAATTCTTAAGTAAATAGGCAAAAATGTAATCGTTCAAACACTAACCGATTTTGGGGTGCAAATTTAAAGCAGGTTATTTAAATATTATGAATTTGAATATAAATGTGCCCTTAGATTTAAAGTAGATAGTTTTAAATGTGTTTGTTAAATATAAACGGAATCTTAATAGAATGGTAAGTAATATGACCATATTTTTAATGAGAGTTAAACATTATATAATGTAAAACCTAATTTATTAATTAAGATAATCTAAAATTTGTTTAAAAATAAGCACATTTATATAATTTAACTGTATTTAGCAAATATAATTAAATATATCTTCCATTAATATTCTATAATTTTTTCTAGCTAATTATTTAGATTTATTATTAGTAGCATTTAAATTAAGTTTGGCAATATTAACTTTTAAACAAAACTAGATTGCTTTAGTGTGATAAATTTAATAATAAGGAAATACTTTGTTAACAATATTATTCTAAGATATTTCAATATCTCCTTAAAAATTAATAATTTTTTTTTGGCAATATTAACTTTTAAACAAAACTAGATTGCTTTAGTGTGATAAATTTAATAAGGAAATACTTTGTTAACAATATTATTCTAAGATATTTCAATATCTCCTTAAAAATTAATAATTTTGTTTAATAATACCTCAATGCTGATTAAGATTTAAAACACATAGTCCTATCACCGTAAACAATCATTTTCTCTCTAAATATTCATTGATGGTCAATGCAATTCATCCTGTATTGCTCCTAATAGCACACACAGGAAGGTTCTAGAGTAAAGCCTATCATAGAAAGGGCTCACCCACTCAGTTTCATTAGGAGACACAATAATCCCCTACCAAAAGGAGGAATGACCACGCTGGAAAACTTGTCCACAAAGAGAAGGGGCTTCACTTTCAATTAAAATAATTAGCATGCTTAATGTAAACACTATACTGGTTGCTCGCGTACCTCGATAAAGTAGGACTCATCCAAGCTTTTCATCCGGACTAAACGACTGAGGTAAAAACAAAAACCTGAATGCAAATCGTTCTCCTCTACACCCATTTGTAACCTTCCCCCTCTAACTCCCTCAAACCCTCTTTGACGTTTATTTGAAATTGAGTGGTTGTGAACGCAATTATTTTGGGAGGTTTTCCTCTTTTTTTTTGTTTTGTTTTGGCTTTCTCTATCCACACCAGCCATGCTTTATTTGTCAACTTATTTATAAAGTAAATTTTTCGTTGAAACGCTGCGTGATAAACTTTGATCAGACATATTAGATTAAAATTTAGTGGAGTTAGATAAAATTATTTTTAAAACTAATACTAATAAATACGTGGGAGTAAAAATTGATAAATAATAATTATTCTCATTGACCTCAGTGGTCTAGGGGCAAAGGGCTCACCTCAGGATTCAATGCTCATAGGTTCAAACCCATCCGGGTTCAAAATATTTTTCTTGAGCGATAAAAATCCGTATCACAAATTACTTCGAACGGGAAGCAAAGTAATCTGTCCCATGTTGATAACCTTTCCAGGCAAAATTGTTGATTCTTTCTCATTCGCTCATAGAAATTCTCGTTTGCTGATATAATCAGTCGGTTGAGAAAGTGCACTTTTAACACCTAAAATAAATAAACAATTATTTTCTCTTTAGTGTTTCAAAACAACGTAAATTACAAATGTTTTAAAATGATCGTTTGTATTTACAACTAAATTTATATATTAGTGTCACCTCATAATAAGGAGGGGGTCAGGGGATGGGAACGTTCTAGTTCCCCTCTAATTTTGTTTAGAGATGCCAGTGATCCACTTAAGATAACCAATTAAAATATGCGTAGAAGAGTGGTAACAAAATTATCCTAAGCATTTATCATTAATAGAAAAATAAGTACTTTTGCCCAAAACTATTCATTCACAAAATTTACTAGATCATATAATCCCCCGCAAGATGATTTTTGGATTCAACTCATTTTGAAATATATTTTTTGTTATCTACTATGAGTAATATTCTCCCCCGCAGCCACGTTTTGAGGATAAGAAACCTCCCTCCCCCAACTTTTCAATCATACTCCTTACCAAATTATATAAATAAAAATACGTTTTATTTTATTTTATCAGTGTGCATCTTGAGTATTAAACGAATGTGTTGTCCTTCAATTAATAAAAGATAAATTTATATCGTGCGTCCAACAGATTAGCTCAGTCAATATCACGTATGACTATTGAGTTTAAAAATTCTGTGTTAGATTCTCATCGTAGTTACTAATGGCTATGATAAATGTTCCCCTCTCACAGTGATGAATTGATGGCTGTGAGACTGTCCATGGTAAATAAAGGTACTTCAAACTAAACAAATAAATGTTACAAAACTCTGTACAGACATTCTCTCTTTTTTGTCTTTAAAATAAAATATTTCATAAGATTTCTGAAATGAAATACTAACATTGTTTCAGAAAAAACTCCAATAATATGTATTGCTGCAAAAATTTTGGTAAACAGGAGGATTTCCCTTTTATCAAAGAGCATAAAAATCAATTTTGTTTTCAAAAAGCTTAATTGATTAAAAAAAATTACTTAAATAAAATATTATAGTTTTGAGTATCGGTAATACCACAACTTTAAAAGTTATTTGTATCCCAAATTCTGGTGGAGAGATGATCAAAATGTAATATTTGTGCTTGCACAAAATAAACTTAGTATCATTTTCACGAGAAAATTAAAGTCACGATATTGTTTGTTATTTAAATAATGACTTGATACAAATTTATTAAAAATCGTTACAGCCGGTTTAAAAAAAAAAGTTTTCTCTTTTTGGCCCTCAGTAAACTACATTCAATTTTAGTATTTGATATTTAGCTCAAAATATTTCCTCAGGGAAACCTATGATAGTCCTAAACATACTCGTGCATTCGTAGCCCAGTTAGTAAAACGGTTTCGGATCTAGGCCAAAAAAACAGACAGAAAAACGGTATCATAAAACACTTCTTCTGTTTCTGGTGGTCATAAGTTTTACACATTTATCAAAATCTCGAGTTCAATTTTTTGGATGATGACAATACTTTTCTCTTTGAGGAGCGACAGAAAGTAAAATCCAAGAAATTTTAATTTGTTTCAAAAATAACCACTCGTGTGTAACCATTATCCCACTTAAATGATAAAACAAATAGAGTATTATCAAATTTTGATTGATAATTTTTCTGTGCACCTTGTCTTAATACTCGTTTGGGCTAAGTGTTGAGTTACATTAAATTGTAGGAATGGAGAAGTTAGACTTTAGAAGAACTGTATTCGCACTTTTGTGGAGGGAGAGTGGAAACTCATTTAGTAAAAAATACCCAGGAGTCCATGCAGGATTTAATGGGGTACACGACATAGCCCTAAGTTGTATTTACTCATAAAACACTATCTTGATATTAGTAAAGCATAACCCACTTCAGTGGCCGAATGGTCTAAGACATCACTCCCATATAAAATTGGCCTGCTGATTATGAGGAGTTCAGGGCTTAAATCCTGATTGGATCTGCTGAGTATGGTTTTACCTAAATAGATTCCCTAGTTAATTCCATGCAAATGCGTGTAGATTACCTTTAAAATGCTTCATTCCTCATTGCTACCCCATACACGCATTTAATCTAAACCGGTAAATGCAATGGTAAAATTATTTTTTTTTTAAATTAAAAGCAAATTTTGACGTGATGTCATGTAGTTTTATAAACCTTCCTTCACCTTTGTCGTGGTTTTGTTTAGCTTACCACTAAATAAAACCTTACTAAAATTCGGAACGGCTGTTTATGGTTTACAAGTTAGCAAATATTTGTTTGTGAAGAAATCTGAAAATGGCCCTGATTATTAAGTGCTTATCATGACATAGAGGATAGATAAAATCTAATAAATATAAGTCCAAGCCGTCTTTGCGTACTCCCGGGGCTACAATACCCCAGGTTGAATACCATTGCTATAGAACACTATTTTTCAACCCACCCAGAGCTCTAACTCCCAAACTATGGAAAGTTTGACGATGGGAATCCGGTTCTTAACCAGTATTAATAATAATTAATAATAATAATTAATAATAATACGATAAATTGATTCGTTGAAGATATCAAGGGACGAAAGCATGTTAGCCCCGTGTGGATAATGGATGACTAACTTGTACTTTTTTAAATTATATTTATTAGTTTGATCCATTCACTAAATTGTACACACAATTAGAACATTATTAAAAACCATAAATATAAGCTGAAGTATATAAACAACGATTTTTTTCCATACAAATATACAAACACTCCCGTAGTCATGAAAATAAAAACTCTAAAAAACAAGATAAAAAAACAAGCTAATTTAAAGACGTGGATGTTGTAAATCTTTCTTTTTTATTTGAGCACTTATTTTTCTGTATATTTAGTGAAAAAAAATCCAGCTCCAGTCTATTTCCAGAACAACATTGTATTCTTTTTTTTTTAAGTGCCTTGTGCCTAGAAGTCTTATTCCTATCTTATATCTAGTAGTTTTTTTTATAGTTTGTGTGTTTCTTGTATGGTCCGGAAATGTAACAGAGGCAATGGCTGGTAAGGGAGGGTGAGGCTTATGGGGGAGGGGGGG
>CABFWB010003874.1:5287-43411 GCA_902151455.1 Timema bartmani | reverse complement strand
GTGAGGGGGAGTAGTTCTTTGAGAAAATGTAGGGTTTCGGTTAGGGATGCTGGTAGAATGGGTCTAGTAGTAATAGGAAGTGAGCCACATTAGCGAGGCACAAGGGGTAGGGGTTGAATCCCTGGTTATGGGAAGGGGGGATGGAGACCAGTGTCTGTGGAGAACACGAAAAATGGGATAGTATGAGTGGGAGGGGAGGTTGCAAGGATTCGATGATGGTCCATGAGAAGCATCTCAATTCTACCGAAGTGCGATCTCTTTCCCATGTGCAGTTTATGCCGTCATTCCGATGCGCGTCGGAACGTCCTGGGAGGTCGTTACGCACGCAATACCACCCTCCTACCCCCTTCTCTCTAACAATCTCCACCCTTCTCTTTGTTTCCTTCTAGATGTTTATCCATCTCGCTCTCTTTATTCATTTCGTCTAACGTGAGCACGACATGTCTTCGTGCTTATCGGCTTAGGACTGAATTTTTA
The DNA here is from genome assembly GCA_902151455.1 of Timema bartmani. NCBI lineage: Eukaryota > Metazoa > Arthropoda > Insecta > Phasmatodea > Timematidae > Timema > Timema bartmani. The sequence continues at coordinate 42,934 of CABFWB010003874.1, read as the reverse complement.
TAAGTTTGTGTCAATTTCGATCAAAGTGTTATTCTACTAGTTCTGTTGGGATTATTTTAAATAGGTGTTTAAAACAGAGCAAACATTGGTTTAATTATTAAGTTCAAGTGTTTAGTAGATATATATTAGCATTTTATATCAAGGAAAATACAGCAAACATGAAAATAATAGATTCACAAAAAGTACAACACATGAAAATACCTTGCACATTAAAGTACAACACATGAAAATACCTTGCACATTAAAGTACTATACGCGCGAAAAACAGCTATGTAGGCTACATGGAAATACCACATACGATAAATACTGTAAGCATTAAAATACATTATAGGCTTACATGAAAAATCCATAGACATCGAAATAACATTTTCATGAAAAATAGGATAAAATAAAAGACTATACTCACGAAAATACGATATTATGCACATGGAAATAAGTCACACAAAATACTATAGGCCTAATCAAGGACATACCACTTAAATTAAAATATAGTTTACACGAAAATACAATTTATATGAAAATATCATATAGATAAAAAAATACCATATTTAGGGCGTGAATAATTTGCCTTTAATTCACATGTTGTTGTAGATAGACTTTTCTCAAAAACTATTAAACATATCATGCAACAAAAAACTTAATAAGCATTCCATAATGGTATTGTGCGAGAATAATCAACTTATGACTAATAGTTAATAAAAAAATTGTATATTCAATAATAATGAATCAAAAAAATTTTTTAGTAACAAAATATTTCTTATAAATGAATAACCCTAGCATAATTGAAAAATAATAGAGAGCTCACTAATTGATAATTATTTTGGCATGTTACGTCTCACGGTTTGTGAACAGAGTGTACCTACCATAACATGTGAAGTATAGGCAAATTATTCACGTCCAGATACCATTGAAAGTTAAATCCTTTAAAATAAATGTTGATATTTTTTTAAAAATGACCCCATCTAAGTCTTTAAGAACATAAATTCCTTCTTATAGTCATGGAAATACTATTGAAATAAAAAGGTATACAATGGTTAGACATTGTTACTGTAGATTCACACGTTCACCGGAAAAAGAGCTCAGAACAGAAATGTGGTCACGTGACGAGCTCTAAGCCAATCACAAGATTTTCGCCTCATCAATAAAGTTCAACTCATCTATACTTTGTCCACTCTGCCTAAGATGTTCGTCACAGGAGAACCAATCAAATCTCAGAACCAACTACCTCAAATCAGTGCGCACGCGCATTTGACAACACATGATCTGGGCAGCTAGAGACAAGCGGACAGCTTCGTTGGCCTTTGTGAGGAGATTTGATGTAGCCCGTTAATCTAAAGAGTGTGTATCGATGTATTTAATTGTGTCATGACACAGCACTATAATTTGAAATTATACATCGGGAGAATAATCTAAAATATATGTTTATCCACTAAAAAATAAAATATGTTGATAATCAGTTGTTTTAAGCTAGCGTCGCAATGCATCAAGTGTCAACACAAAGCGTGTGAATTACTGGGCCACTGAGGCAGATTCTGCTTTCTATTTTCAGTGAACGTGTGAATCAATCTTTTGTGTTTATTTTAAAACGGGTTGAAAGCGTTTAGAATTATATATTTAAAATATTTTCAGAAGTAAATTACATCATGAGCTGCGTGACCGTTGTTGATATTTAATTCCGTGCCGGATGCTTCTACCTACTCTTTTCCTTACGGTGGAACCGTTTAATCTGTTCGAACTTAAGGAAGAGAGCATCTCGTTTATTTCGAGTTACTCTTGAATCTATTATAACTCACCTTTATGCCCCTTCCTCTAACACCCCATACCCTTCACCCACCCTCACCATTTTACAAATTCTGGCAGACTTGGTCTTACTTCATAATGGATTGCCCTGTTCACGAAAGCCTTTCCACTAAAGAGTTTTAATTGCAAGAAAGTCTTTGTGTAGTATTCTATTTGACTGCTGTAAAATTTATCTTTGCTGTAGAGAAACAACACGAATATAGATTTGTACACTACACAGCTCGCTATTTTCCTCTTTTATATCATTATTATTATTATTATTAATCATCATTATTTAGCACTTCGTCTTACTACCCGTTCGGTTTTATACGCTTAAGTACTAATCACGCTAATGGGTTAGGAATAGGAAAGGTTTAATTTAGAGGAATTGAACCCACATTTGCGGGGATAAGAACCTCAATCTCCCCGTCTTCGGCAGTCAAACTCAATACGAAACTAGCACGTTAACCAACTACGCTACCAATTTTCTAAGAATTACAGTCCTATTTATAGATGAATATGCTTTTTTGAACTTTATATTATACATTTATTTACCCCGCATTTACATGGAAGGAGGGTGGACTAAACACTTGAAAAAAACCACCATCTATATATACCTGACCAGGATTCGATCCAAGATCTGCCCGTCATTTTTTAATCAGCAAACTAGTCAACTGCAATAGGAATGCCTTAGTTAGATCTTGCGACTATCGGAGTGTGTTTGACCTTCATACAAGTTATTCAGTTAAATTTACATGTATTTTTACGTTAAGTCATGTAATCTGGAACTACCACGTTTCATTATAATATATCAAATCCTATGAACTTATATTCAAGGTAAATCAAAATATTATCAATATTGATCGTAAATATAGGGGAAGGTGGGGAATCCCGAATGGTTGGGTAATACCAAACACTCAAATTTCGGAGGTTTAGGAGATAATGGTGCTTCTGGAATGGTGGAGCTAGCTAGCGCCTGTCACATTGTACCAACCCAATCCGAGTTGTGGTATTATGCGGTGTCTGCCAAAATGTGGGAAATAATTGGGTACAACTTTTACAAAATTTCATTTAATGTACACATATTTAAATAATTTGTTCTTATACAACTATAACTCTACAAATAGATTGTCACTTTTTTTAAAAGTGTGAATTAAATGTTCTAAATTTATATGTAGCAAGAACCTGGACCTTTGCTTACTTATTAACACGCGAACCAAGATTTATTTTTTCTACAACGCTCAACATTTGTTAAATAATGGCGGCTAAACGAGTGCAAGTAAACAGATGGTGTCACGTGTGTTCAGAAGCTAAGATGTCGTGCAAGTACTTATTTCGGTGTCTGCCAAAACATTGTCAATAGTTGGGTACAACGTTTACAAAATTTCATTTATTGTACTCAGATTTTGATAATTTGTTCTTATATAAATTTAACTCTACAAATAGCTTGTCAGTTTATATTAAAGTGTGAATTAAATTTTATAACTTTATATAGTTAGATCCCGGGCCTGTGCTTGCTAAACACGTGAACCAAGATTTTAACCTAAAAACAGATTCTGATAGGTGAAACCTCATTAAAAACAACGCGTCACTATGGCAACAATAATTTTAACTTTCAGATAATAGTTATCAGGTACTTAAACCACCTGAAAAAAATGTGATGGATAAATACATTTTATCCGGCAGATAAATGCCATCTGGCAGTCACAAGACGCACTTTTTACTTATCTAACAGATATTTCTATCTATCTACCAGATTAATATTTATCCAGGAGTCATAAGACCGGCCCTAACATGGGAAAATACTTGCTAAAAAAGGTGAAAAACAAGTTGGATCTACAACAAGTGGTGAGAGAGGGGAAAATGTAAAAGTAGAATGTTCCATTATTGCTTCTGGTATTTTCGTCCCACCATTGTTTATCTTTCCTAGAGAACGTATGAATCCCCAGTCGGTGGCCCCCCAGGATCATCTTACAAGTGCACAAAAAAACTGGTGGATGAATGACGAAGTGTTTGTCAAGTGGTTGGAACAGTTTGCTGCAAATGTAAAACCTACACCTGAAGACCCTGTGCTTTTAATATGCAATGATCATTCAAGTCATGTCTCTTTGGCAGCCTGTGATTTTTGTAAAATGAATGGAATCGTCATGGTTTCAATNGTGAACAAAAAAAAGGGTGTATGAATGACGAAGTGTTTGTCAAGTGGTTGGAACATTTTGCTGCAAATGTAAAACCTACAACTGGAGACTCTGTGCTTTGAATATGCGATAATCATGTAAGTCATGTCTCTTTGGCAGCCTATGAGTTTTGTAAAATGAACGGAATCGTCATGATTTCAATCCCCCCCATACCTCTCACAAACTACAACCTCTCGACGTATCTCTTTATGGATCACTTAAGCCAGTATTCAACCAAGAATGTGACTTATTTTTGAAAACTCCAAGGACATCTACAGAGAATTCAAGGTATCAAATGAGAATTACTTTTTATGACCTCGCATCTCTATTCAACAAAGCTTATATGAAAGTAGCAGCTATAGAAAAGGCAGTTTCTGAAGTTAGGAAAGAAGGCATTGTGCCTTTAAATCCTGATGTTTACAGTGATGATGATTTCCTTCTTGCGGAGACATTCCTTAAAGGTATCATTGTTGATACAGAAGATAATCCTGCATATATTCTCACACCTAAGCCTACGCCTAATAAACAGCCAACAAATAAAGAAGGCCTGACCAGATAGGAAGAGGAGCTGCAGTCTTCTATCAGCCAAAACACTCAAGTGCAGCAACATATTCCTGACGATAGGCGTGAACTAGTCACAGGTCCATCAAGAACCCCCAACAGATGAAGCAAACGGCCTACATTCTGCTAACAACAAAGCTTCTCACTTAGGTAAACATAGCCTTAATGGAAGTGAGCCTGTTCCAAGTTCATCAACTGGTCGAGTCACAGTTTGGGATGTCTCACCTTTCTGCATTGGTAGGCCTAACACTTCAACATTCATAGAGACTGGCATTAGGCCTAAGCCTAAAGGAAGGCAGAAACAACATTCGCAGATTTTAACAACAACAAAACTGAAATGTCATCTGGAAGAGGTAACGAGAAAAAGACAGAAAACAAATGAAAGTAAACAAGCACAAAACGAAAAAAGGGTCCTAATAAAACTCGTAGAATAATACGGCTTGACATTTCTACAGATGAAGAAGGGACTCACATATCTGATATCTTGTGCGACGATGATGACTGTTACGATCTGAATCTCGCAAATGACGACACATGTTTGGTGCGTGGGAAACAAGAAATAAAAACAGAAATGTGGTACCGCTGTGTTTGGTGTGGATGTTGGGCACATGCTCTGTGCAGTGTGTGGAAGTCACGAGAAGGATACATATGTGATTTTTGTGGAAAGTAAATGTTTGAAGAATGATTTGAAATCATGACCTAACCTATAGCTTATGAGTTAAGCTTTTATGAATCTTTAAAAGACTATTAATTATTAGAATCAGCTTTAAATTTAGTTTATATTTCTTACTTGTGATTTGATTATTTTAAATACCTAGTCATTCCTTTTTAAAATTTCGCCCCGATCCTAATTATTTTATTAGGGCCTAAATACAATAAATGGATAGTCAAATATAAAATGAATGATAGTAGGGCCTATCTTATCTTATATTTGTTTTATTTTTGTTTTACTTTCCAGAGGTTGGAAGAAATTGTATAGTTATAGAGAGCTTACTTTTCATTGATATTTATTTTACCTACAAATTGAGTGTTTTACAGCTTAAATGTTTTGTTCGGCATTACCCTAATGAATGTGCAGAGTTAACCCACCAGGTTGTTCAATCCCGAACATCGCAACTTTTTACATTTGCTCCTAGGGATTTTATATTTGTTGTGAATTTAATAAGTTTTTATTCTTTCAATATCCTGAATCATAAATTATTTTTTTTAATTTTACAACAATTTTTCCTTAAGTTTTCGGCATTGCCCCACCCTCCCCTATATTATAGTATTATTTTTTATATCCTTCTAAACAAAATCCTAATGTAGCTTGTAAATTAGATATAATGTCATTCTTCATTAATGAATATCTACTTAATCATGTGGCGAATTAAAGCTAGTATAAAATAAAAATTAATATTTAACGGTACATTCATGATTAAAGATATTGTTTGACTACCCTCGTACCAATATATTTTATTTACTCTAAGTAAACCCCCCATGCCGGTGGGAATGCGTATTAAATATTAAGCTTATCCAGTCTGATTTCCTGTGATGGAAAGTTTTAGGTGCAAATCCCAGCCGAGTATATTGAGGATATTTTTAGAAATATATAGTTAATAACTGTTCTTCGACGCTAATTTTGGCGCATTTAATCTAAACTATTCCTTACTCATCCCTATCCAATTAGTAGATTATAATTTAAAGCATAAAACAGTTAAGACGTAAGGCAAAAATTAAATAAGTCTTTATAATGGGTCTAAAACATAGGACAACTCAGACAAAGTGTTTTCTAATTATACTTGGCTAGATGTTATTTATTTATTTCAATGCCTTCTTAGGTCAGTCAGTAGTGCAACATGCAACTTATCTAGGGATCCAAACTTCTGATCCCAAAATGGATAAAATCTCTACCATTAGTTGAATCATAACTACTCCTTTCGTAGTGATGCTTTGACAATCATGAACTGGATCATTAAGCTTGATCTAAAATTAAGTTAAACTGTAAGTCATGTGTTGATATAATAAGTCAGATCTTTAATATAACCTTACATAATCTAAATTATAAACATAAAATATTTACTCAGGATTATTTTTCATATGAATAGGTCTACTTATAATTAAAAGATTCATAATATATACATTTTAAAGTTAAATATTCTCATTTAATGTAAACCTAGCTCGTTTAATTTTATTTCATCCAATAAAAAACTATATATCTTCATTTCATTACATTTTTAAAAAGAGAGAAAAATATGTATTCCTCACAAATGGAAATATGAAGTCTGGAAAAGTCCACTTGCAAGTTGTGGGATGGAATAAAAAAACATCGTTATTTCTGTCATGTTTGCATGATTTATGAGCAAAAGTTGAAGGTGGCAGCAAGATGGTTGGTGGAAAGGGAAAGAGAGGAAAAGAGAAGAGGGGGAATTGGCAAGAACGTGGAGAGAGTAATGGCTGGGAAGTGACCAAAAGACAACATAACCTTCTAAGGAAACAAACCTTTTGGTTGGAGGGGGAAAAAAGACAAATTGGGACACATACATTGAAAAAAAATGGAAGGAAGGGAAGAAGATTGCAGTGGAGAGAAGAAATACAATAAAGTGCATACAGTTGAAGAAAGGAAGGAAGGATGTCGATAAATCAAGACGAAAGAGACAAGTGGTGAGCGTTTAGCTTTCTAGTGTGGATAAGGAAACACACAAGTTGCGATAAGAAGGTACAGAGATACACAAGAATATTGCAACAACTGATTTCAAAGAGACAGATAAACGAAATACTAGTAGCAGAGCAATAATTTTAATTAAAATAGAATGGATGAGGTCAAATAACTACAATCCTTTTGAAGTACAAACATAAATATTATTTAAGCGTTTACTAACAGAGGTGTATGTATGTGTGATACTTTTTACAAATTTAATTTATAGAGATATGACAAGCTGACTGCTAGATTCGACGTATAACGCTTTTTTTTTATATAATTTAACCATTTGTATGGCAGAATAGCCTGTTATTTAGAAATTATTAGGGACGAAATTAAAATTAAAATTTAATTTTTTCTTTGGATGAATTTGTTTATGTTTGAGTTGTTCAAGACAGCTTTATCTCCTATCGATTTGAAGATTTTTTTATATTCTATAATTTTTTTTCAAATTAAAGTATAATTTTTCTATATTTTTGGAAATGTTTTTGGATTTAAATTTACAGTCCTTTGTTATTGTAAAATAGATCTAAATGAGAAAATGGACGTACTTAATAAGAAAAAGTAATATAACTACAAATTAATTACCCACCTCGGTGGCGTAGTTATCTAGCGCGCTGGTTTCGTTTCCACGAAAATGCGGGCTCACTTCATCTTAATTCAACCTTCCCAATTCCTAACCCATTAGCGTAATTAGTACGTAAGCATGTAACCCGAATGTGTAGTAAGACGTGGTGTTAATAAAAAAAAAGTTGTGCTAGTTCTTAGATCTTTATACATATATATTTATAACTAGAAAAAAATAATATAAATAACTTAGGGAAAAAAATTATCCATAATTATCTTAGGAAAAAAATTAGAAAATATACATGCATTTGTATATATCATGAATGTGTTTCTACAATTATATGTCACACATTTTCCCCTAAAACTGTCGTAAACTGTCATTAGTTCATTTAAATATGAATTATTTGCGTATAAGCTGAAAGTGTGGTAAGATGCACGGCTAAAATATAAAAAATAAATGAGTAATTGAATGATCAGATTTAATTTGGGATGTCAGTGAATATATAATTTATATTTGTACTACAAGTCAAGTAAAAAAAATATATCAACTTTGTCCTTATTTCTTAGTACTTTTATTATTTTTCCCCCTTTCATTCTCAGTTTTACATCTCTATGTATCTCTCCTTTCTTAGCTCTCTCTTTTTTCCTTTTATCTTAATATCTTTGTTATTTAACACTTTGAAAATTGAGTTTGGATATAGAGCCCTGTAACGCAATTAATTTGTAATTTAGCTATGGAGCCTTTTCAATAAACTTGCAAATGGAGACGCAGCTAGTTAGAAGACGCGAAGTTAACTTAGAGGCCTGACGTCATCAAGATACTAAACTTCTCAGAATTTTTTTTTTCTTTGTTGAAAAATAAATTATGGTAGGGTGGAAATGGATTTGATTTAAACCCAGTGGTTTTTTTTTAGTTTTATATAGCAAAAAATTTTATTAGCTCTAAGATATAAAATAGTTATTTAGTATAAATATATTTAATTTGATTTTCTACCGATAGTAATATTAACAGTTCTTGAATATTTGTCATGAACATGATGAGCATGAATGAAAAAATATTAAATCTTAAGAGAAAAAGTTATCAAATTTCATTAGTTCGAATACAAATATACTGAAGATCTCTTGAGTTTACTATGTGTATAGAATTAAACTAAACATATTTACTGAAGAACGATTTAATTTACTTTTTTTTCAAACCAATATATTGCTATAAAAACTGAAAACTGCCACTCGCTTCTATCCCACCTCTATGAATACTAGGTACTTCGTTTACTCTAGGGTTTCAAGCTATGCAAATACATTTTTTTTCTCATTTCTAGTGTGGACTATTTGTTGTATCTATCTTCTACTCAGCGCTAGCGCTGTTTCCAGATTTTACCTTTAAACTTATCTATCAACTGACGTCGTTAAAACATTTTTCAATCCACCCAAATATATTTGAAATTGTATGAATCTATTTAATAAATCGGGGATCGTAAAAGTGGGGGATTGAAGTATTATTTAAGGGACTGTCCTTGGAAATCTGATAGTAATGATCACCACCTTAATTTAGAAAAAAAAAATCACTGTGGTGATTGAAATTAATGTTTTAAAGGGTCATTTTCGTAAAACACTGTATTACTGATGACGGGTAGATCAGGGTTAAGTGTATTGAGGGGTGTGACCTTACCTCAGTTGGTAGCTTGTCGGCCTCCTGAGGTAGATTTCCCCGGTTGATTTTCAGGCATGACCGACTAATTTATAATTGATTATATGTTGGTTTCCCCTATCACAAGTGCTGGGGGCTGGATTTTGTGTCGGTTTTATATTAAAACTAGTTTTCAAGTTGTATGCTGATATAATCTGTCGTTAAATATAGTGCGCGTTAAATACTTCATATAGTAATAATAATAATAATTATTAATAATAATAATAATAATAATAATAACTGTTCTACACTTTCCCACCACGCAAATATTATAATACTTCTTCTAAATTCAACCTTCCTTATCTCTAACACATAAGCGTAATTAGTAGGGTCTACATATGCATACAATCCTCACAGTTAGTGAGACACAGTGATAAAAAATATATAGATTTCAAATAGAAAACTATTTTATAATTTATTTTTCCTACATAACCACAGGTAGGTTTTCCGTATCAAATAATTAAGGATGAAAATTCCACAAGGGAATCTTTCCTCGTCTCATCTTAATCAGAAACTCAGGTTTCCTCCAATAACATGACAGGTGCTGTTGCTGACGTGACAATTTCACCTGTACGCACCCACACACGCGCGTTTCGTCAACCGCACGCACGAGCGCCGTAAGATAAATAACATCAAGTTAACAAGTTGTTAGACAAGCTGAAGGCATGATCCTATTTCCATAGTAAGAAACCTTACGGCTAAATAAAGATACCATATTTTCTTTAACGTATTTATACATTCAGTCGTGTGATCTTCATCTGTAGCCCTTGATAGATATTATAAAAGTACCTATGAAATACATTTAATAATAGAGTAAAACTCGCTTTGCAACCCCCAGTGAGTTTTCTTTGCAAGTGGATGTAAACTAATGTAATTCCAAAGCCCTTTTTTGCTAGGTCTTACCGTTTAGCCACAAGAGACCTCCAAAGAAGGGTCCGCACCGACTTTAAAGTTGCTAGGCCATTTTGAGTTATATTTGGGGGTTAAAAATCTTAATTTTTAACTTTTTGGAATTTTCCCGTCAGTTACAGGCTAGAAGCTATAAGTTTGCCAAATTTCAAGTTTCTAGCTCATCTGGAAGTGGGTAAACATCAATCCCAATGAGTGAGTTAGCCATGTGGCTTTTTAGTAGTATATTGTAATTATTGTTGAGACACGCTTCGGTGGCTGCATGGACTAGAGTGCTACTCTCGCAGTAGAGTAGACTTCCGATAACGGGGAGATCGAGGTTCAAATCTTGATCTAGTGTACTGAAGGTGTTTTTATTTCCAAAATGTCTTTTCATTCTCGCCATGCGAATGTTGATAAACTTCCTTTAAAAAAGACCTTCCTCGTCCTCAAGAAACCATTACTGCAATTAGTATATAAGCATATAACCCGAATGGGTAGTAAGTTGCGGTGCTAGACAAATGTTTTGCTGATAGAAAAAGATAAGTTTTTTTTTTCTAAATGGAAATAATACTTTATATCTCTTAATTCTCTCTTTTTATCTTGTTCGTATAGGTTTGTTTGTGCGCCTGTTTCTGTTTGGCTTCACTGACGTCCTGAAGCATTTCCTTCTCGGGGCTGTCTTACTACTCTCTCTTCCTTCGTATACATACAATCTCTTTATCTTTCTTTCTCCTACGTGGTTTCTCTCTGTTTCGTACAAAATGTGTAGCAGACAGCTCATTAAGCCGACACCGGCAGTATCTCTACTAGAGCCGATATCAATAACAACACGTACACCTTAGTACTACAACCCTTGAAGCTTTTGGAGAGGGGGTTGTAGGGAGAGTAGAAAGGGAGGGGAGGAAGACTCTTCTCTCTACAATAAAGAGACACTCTGGGGGTAATTTTTATAATGAACAACGTAAACAAATTTACTTTCATCCTTAATTTCGCTGAGTAATTAACTTGTGATTGTGAGTATTTCTTAAGGTTCTTTTATATAAAAAGAGAGGTTTGTTATTAAAAGAGGTGCGTACATCTTTATTTTACTATTTAAATAATTAAGAGTACCCTACGAGGAATGATTTGTGTGCTATGTGAACAAGTAAAAAACTAATATTTTTTCCGTGTAATAAAGCAAATACTATATGCATTATAAAAAATAATTTTTACTTACAAAAAGTATAAAAACTTAAATAATGCAAAGACCTTTTTAGTTTTATGATTTTGTTTTGAAATGCTCCTTGTTGGTAAAAATAAAAGGCCTTTCATAAGTCCCTTACAGTAAAAATCTTAGTATAATTATTTATTGAAGAAGAGCTTTACCTCTGGCTCAGGTGAAATACAAGCTCGTCTGACACATACTAGCTAGAAAAATATACAAAACCCTCACGACTGCATTGAGCTTATCCTCCCCGTGTGGATTCGCTCTATTTTATAAACAGAAAAATTGTAATGAAGTCTATTAAATATCACACTCTTTATCCTTTTATATTAAACACACAGTTCTAAGACAAAATTTTAGAACATGTTCTAAAACTTAAAATCTTGAGTAAGGTATGGATAAACATACGCTAAGACTTAGATGTTATTATTTAAAGAAATCAGAAATAATGATTTAGAAATTATGTTTTTTAAATATGAATAGTAACGAAAAAATACTATACTATTAAAAGACCCTTGGGAAATTATAGATAAACTTGGAATACCAATTGTAACAACATTTCATAACATTATTATTTATTAGGTGACCTGGCGGTCTAGGAGTAAGGTGTCAGACATCGGTGCTGGGGGTCCGGGGTTCAATCCTTGGTCCCTTCCTTCACATCTGACAAGACGTGTATTAATCACAACTTGTGAGGAATGTGAGGAATGCCAGGCCTCCACCGCGGATTCCACGTTAAACTGTAGTTCCTCCATTTCATCTCATAATCACCCTACCATTACACACTAGCGTATGAGCGTATAACCTGAACGGTTAGTAAGATGCGGTGCTAAGAATAATATTATCTATTATGGTATGAAATCTTGTTACAAATGGTATTCCAAGATCATATATAATTTTTCAAGGGACTTTATAAAGTATAGTATTTTTTCTTTAATTTCCATACTTATAAAAACTTAATTTCTAAACCCGATTTTTCTGAATTCATTAAATAATAATATCAAAGTCTTAACTAAGATAGTTCTAAGTCTTTGATAGTTTTAACTAGAAGCTATACCCACTTCAGTGGACGAATGCTCCAAGCCAGCGTCACTCTCTTGCTGAAATGGCCTACAGAAGATGGGGAGATCGGGTCTCGAATCCTGGTTAGGTCTTATAAAGGTGTTGTTTTCTCTAAACGTTTTCCCACTCTTATTCCAAGCAGGTTAAGGTAGATTACCTCTAGAATTAAACCTATCACATCCCTAGTATACTGTAGTAACTAACATATATATGTGTATAAACTGAACAGGTAGTAAGACATGGGGTCGGAGAACAAGGTTGAAAAATAAATGTGACGTAACTGGTTTAACTACACTTTTCAATTGATATAGGACTTTAAAAACTGTATTGGGCTCTTCATTATTGAATACGGCATAAATTTAATACCTTTGTTAACAGGCGAATCACATTAACACAGCACACGGCACCCTATTATTGTACTTTGATAAAGCCATTTATAATTTGCAAGGGATCACATCATTTAGCATCCTTTTCATAACTACTTATAATATCTAATTTTAGCTGTTATTCAAAGCTTTGAGGGCACTTATCAAAATATATTACGTGACTAAAACGCAAAAAATAAGAAGAATCAAGCATAAATCATAATAAAATTTAATGATCCAGAAAACATATATGGTAAAACATTACATTATTGGTGACACAGCTTATGGCAATAATTTTGCAAAAACTGAAGTGATAGTGACAGGTAGTTACAGATTTGAGTTGCAATTGTTTGAGCGAGGATTGTTTTTTTTTTATTAGATACAATATATTACTGTGGTTTTCCCATCCTTTTTCACGTTAATGAGGGTACGTTTTATCTAGTTTACCCTCAATATACCTTCTATCCTAATATAGGTGATTAATAAGTGAGGGATTTAAATGTATTAGTAAAAATAAACATAAAACAAAAAAAAAAATTTTTATGTCCTCTCATTAGATCTAAACTACCCAATTTAGCTTTGCAAGGGTTTTAGAATGAATGGAGAGGCTAAATATGTTAAAACTCTGGTATTTATTTATATTTAAAGAGTTTTTAGACTCATCCCATTTGATCAGAGTTCAGTTAACCATAGCTTTATTTGGTTATCAGGCCCGTGATTTCTACTATCATACGTCATTACATTCAATCACTATCATAGTTAGTCATGTATAAGTATCGAGATAAATTGATTGAAGAACAAAGTTACTCTACTGTTAACTTCACTATCATTATTATTATTATTATTATTATTATCATTTCCCTAATAGGCCATTATTTCAAGTCTGTTATTTTAGCTTACAATCCGTATTTTAAACCTATTCAGTTAATTTACTTTTAAACAAGCTGTAATTAGAGAAAACTAATATTATTTTCTTAGTTATTATATTAAACACTTTTCGGAATCCAATTTTGAACAAAATTATTTTAGCAATTTTTTTAGATTTCAAATATTAAAATTTTGGCTAGCATCAAACTTCCCTTAAGTTATAGTATTAGTAAGAATAAACATAAAACATTAACTATACCACATATATTCATTAATAAAATACATGCTATTCTCAAATTTCAAAACTAAGTCAAATGAATGTTATTCTTAAATGATGTTTTCCTATAAAAATAAGGATAAAGAATTATTTACTGTATCATATAAACCAATACCCGAATTCGTATTTCGACATTTTGAACCAAATTGTTTGACCTATTTCACAAAAATACTAATTTAAAAAAATTCGTCATTTGTAAACTACATTTGTATAAATCTAAAATAAAATCCTTGATTTTTCCTTTTTGAACAAATTACATCTATATTTTAAGTTTAAATGACATATATCAAACCGTTACATTTACAGGTGGTAAGGACATACACACATGAGGGCAGAAACTTAAGACATATCTATTAATTAAGGGGCACATAAAAATCACAATATAAAATAATCTTGAGGTCAAAAATTGTAGCAGTCACTATACCTTATACTCTTGAAATTATTGATATTTTTTGATTTTTCATAGTAAAAATAACTATAATCAAATTGTAGCGTCTTCTTTAAAAAAATAATAAATAAAGCTCGCCTGTATTTATACAGGTTTGTAACACGCATTACAGATATGTATAAGGTGTTGCCATCGTAAAATGTCGTACGGTTCTGCATTGCCATAGGCCGGTGGTTCTTTTTCAGCATTTGAGGGGTTTAAAGGGACATCAACATTTCGGGAACAAAACAAACAACGTCATCTCCTTTCTTAATCAGGAATTTTGGGCTCGACGCCTAGTTGAGTTCCCTGGGCTTTTTTTTATTAAAACATATTATAGTTTCCTCTTATCTTAAAGGTTAAGTGGCACGACTGATTATAACCCATCGTGATATTCTTATTCTTCTTATTTAGATAGTGTAGGCACAAGCTTAAGTTATTATTTGGAAAATATAATAAAATTATAAAATACAAACACCTTTATGAAAAATAAAATCAATCAAGTATACTTTAATCCGCATTGACTTGACAAACCTGCATCGTTGGAGACGTTGACTAAATGTCCAACTCACCTAGTTGGGTGGTCCTTTGACAGAGAGGTCGGGTATCGATTCCCAACATAATGTATTTAGCGTAATTTTTACCTAAATTGTTTCCCACTTTTCTATGGTGAAATTTTAAGAACAACTCTCAAAATTTTAGCTTACTCATCCCAACCCTATTAGCGTGATTAAATGCGTACAAATGGTTAGTGAAAAAATACATCGTAAAATTGCAAAAAATTTTAATCACTTTCTTTTTTAAGAAGAATGAGAATAAAAATAACTTATTTAAAAAAATATTTGAATACTTGAATACTATATTGATATTTTAGAAAGGGCGATTTCTAAGACTCCTGGTATGTATGTTTGGATAGGAATATCTACAAACCAATAAATTTGTAATGCAATTACGC
The DNA here is from genome assembly GCA_902151455.1 of Timema bartmani. Classification (NCBI taxonomy): domain Eukaryota; kingdom Metazoa; phylum Arthropoda; class Insecta; order Phasmatodea; family Timematidae; genus Timema; species Timema bartmani. Next base: position 27,435 of record CABFWB010003874.1, on the reverse strand, counting down.
TGGTGGCTATCCTCTTAAGTAATTTGGTGCAAGTGTAAATGACGAAAGAGGTAAATTTAATATTGTATTGTCAATATTCTCTTCAATATATAATTACTTATTATTAGGTGTTCTGCCTTACGAAAGCTCCATTCCTTTTGTCGGTGAACGTATACCACCAATGCTCCCTGTTCTTTGACTCTTTCTCAAGTTCTAAAATTTTATTATTTCCTTCAAGTCATCCAATATTTGCTTCCTCCATGCTAGTCTCCTCTTTCCCTCAACCTTTCCTTCTATAACATCTTGCAAAAGACAGTTCCTCCTAAGGATATGTCCGATCCAGGTTTCTTTGTACCAAAGTATCACATCTAAAATGGTTCTCTTCTCACCTACTCCTCTTAGGACTTCTTCATTTGTCACCCTCTGTGTCCACCTGATCTTCTCAAGTGTTCTCCGGTGCCATATTTCAAAGATAACGATAGTGAGTAGATGATATATATAATATGTATCCATCTGGAATTATTTCTTTATATACTTATTTATAAATATATATATATATAGTTTTAGGTCATTCTACTAAAGTTTTATTATAATTTTAGCCAACCTAAACAAATAACCTTATCTTTAACTAAAAAGTACACGAAAGTTTGGACTTAATTTTTTTTTAAATGTATAATTAGGTCAGCATTACGTGAACGTGGATAAAGTGAGAATGCACTAAATTAATTATATACTTTATTAAATAAAAAAATATTGAAAAAAATCGAGAATCTAGCGCCATTATGTTATGACCCGTGGTAGATACCGTAGGTGTGCCAAATTTAGGCTTTCTAGGTCATTTAGGGGTTTTGGAGTGTGTTTAGGACACACAAAATAGGAAAATATATTATGTGTCCATACATGTTGTACCATAGTATTTGGGACACACTTGAGTGGTGGACAGGAGAAACAAAACCATCAAAAAAGTTAATATATGCATTTGTAGCATTTGAACTTCTGAGTTACACCCATGTAATTACACTAAACTGTCTGTATACTATACTTGGTAACTCTCTATCTGTTGACAAAATATATTTGATTGGTTCTATGGGTTTATTCCGGGCTATTTAAAAGACCTGTTATTTCTTAACGAGTTTAGAATTCTATGACATGACTATTGCGGTCTTGCATTGAGACTGAAATTGAACATTTTGAGAACTTCCTATACTGTTAAAAATCAAGGGAAAATGAGACACATGTTTGTATGAAATTATTTAACGGTGTTTGTGTCTGGTGTCCCCCGCTGAAATGGGTCCTCCATGTTTTGGTACACCCTGTATTTAGTACACTTATGGTAAATTTAAAGGAGAAGGGATAAACCGTCTATTTATGGTGCCATTGGCAGTTTTTGTTTTAAGGGAGGTTGATTTCAGAGTGGACTCGGTCAGTCTGTATCGGGGGTAGAAGGCAGGGGATATTTGTGTGTATATATATATATATAAATATATATATATATATATAAATATATATATATAATATATATATATAAATATATATAATACAAACCCCCACCCATCACATAAAAGTTGAATGAGTTCACTTTGAAAGCATCCTCTCTATTAAAAACTGCCACTAACACCACAGATAATAGACTGTCTATCCCTTCTCCTTTAAATGTTGTGCGAGTGAGTATATATCCGTGGACTATCTCTTACAAAGAGGCCAGTCTCCCGCAGAGGAGCAGGTGAAGGAAAGCTGTTTGCCTGTTTCTTAGAGATGTGGCACGTACCGAGAGGGGCCAGAATGTATGAGATGAGCAAACGAGGAGAACAAGGATAAAAAAAGAAGAGTACCTCTGAATTCAGTGAGCCTCGCTCTCCTCCTTAGGGAGCCAGCTAGACCCTAGATACATCCCTCTTCCTTCCTTTTCTCCCTCTCCCAACTTCTTACAAGCGATGAAAACCCTTCATAAGATTAAGTGCACATTGCTAGGTGCAACAACAACTCTACCTCCCCCCGCCAAAAAAAAAATCAGAGTTTTTGTTATTTTTTGAAATGAGCTAAGTCTCCCTATTCCCGAGAAAATCAATTTCTAGTTGTTATTGAAAGGGCTTTTGAGATATTTTGTAAGGGGAAATCTACCAGTGTTACTGAGATGTATTGCGGGGCTTACATAAATCCAACTTTATTTAGCAAGTAGTTTATTTACTTTAAAATAAGGCTCACGCCAAACTTAGAGACGGAAGATGTCAACATGTTTTTGCAGTACTAAAAACCTTTTAAGCTATTGCTTAGGTGAAATTTTGCAGTTTTGAGAAAAAAAACAAAATAATTTTACACATAAATATAACCATCCTCGAAGAAATCAAGTTATTTTAAGGTGCTCACAACCGACCCCTATTAAAATGTAATAATATATTGTTTTAAGTTGTTTTGAAGCTTTAGAACTGATATTGCTGGTGTAAAGGTATATAACTTCTAGTAGAATCACCCCAAACGCTAACCAACCCATTTATGAGTCAACCAAGGGATTGGTCAAGTATTGGTTAGGTATTTGCACTGTAGTCATCCCAAGGAGTGATTGAGTTAATGAGTGAGTGAGCGTACAAGTGAGAGTTTCCTGGTCAACTATATTCATAACGTCCTATTGACATTCTTTCCGCTAGTGAGGTTAGGTGTTTACTTTTGGCTGGATGTTTGAGGTATGAAATTTTTACACATGAGATATATACATATGGCTTACTCACACTCTGTCTATACTAATTTGAGTGTACTTCCAATCAAGTATGATATATATTCCCTTAGCCGCTAATGACCACTGATAGGGTGTTAGTATCATTATGTAGTGTTGATTAATTCCAGTGGTTTTCACACCTTCTATTCGCGTGAATTAAGCAATTTTTTCTCTTCAATATGTCATCCCGATCCCCTTAAATCAATCAATTAATTTGATTGGCTACGCGCTCTAGTGGCCACGTGGTCTAACTCATTACTCGCCAGTGGATTAGACTGCTGATGTTGGGGAGATTTAGGTTAGAATACCGGTCGGGTGTACTGAGGAGGGTGTTCCATGATGGTTTTCCACTCTCCCTCTGCAAATGTGGTTACAATTCCTTGTAATATACGCTTCTTAATCTCTAAAACCAGTAGCATAATTATTACAAATTATATAGCTTCAACTGGTAGTAAGACGCAATGTTAAAATATATACTATCGGTTAGCCTAGATCCATTTCTGGTCTGGTCTTTTGGTATGGGCTAGAGCAAGTTGTTATTTTCATTATCTGTCTGTCTCACTTATGGCTCTGACAAATATGAACGTGGCAGAGGATTGAACGATACTAGTAATAACATTCAATAAACAGCCAATCCCTGTGATGAATGGAGTGAAGGTGTCGCTTTAAGGGTCAGTTGATTGCTTGCCAGACTGATGAGTAATAGTAACATGTCTCAGTGAGAAAAGCAACGGGAAACTATATCACTCCTCATTTCCCTAGTACGTCTCTTCAGTGCTGCCCAGGATTTACAGATGACGGTGGAACTGTCGAGGATCCAATCAACCTTCGGGTTGAGTATTTACTGTACATACAATATTCTTGGTACTAATCATACCAAGATAAAACAACAGGAAAATTAGAAAGGCAAAGATGTTACTATACATATTAGCATCTTTGCCTTTCTAATATTATATATACATATATATGTAATTTTCTAATATTTGTGTGGGTCTTTCAGCACCCAACAGAAGCCCCTATAGGACCTTGAAAGCTGAACTTTGCACACTTAAGTACAGATTACGGGACAGAACCTAACGGAGCCTGATTTTCGAGTAGTTTTTTTCTGAGGGTAGTTTACTGAATGGCAAAAATAGAGAGAATTTATTTCCTCAAATTTGACTCTAGTGAGTGTGATTAAAATTTGTATTTAGACACTGTTTAGCATTACAAACAAAATTGCCATTCTCATTTCCCCATTAACATTAATTTAAGGGTACCTATACAAGAGGAATTTCCAATTTTGATCATATATATACTTTATTTGAAAAATAAAATAATCCTTATTGTAAAATTGTAGTAATATTCAAAAAATATATTTGATATTAAATAAGTTTTATCAAACCAACAGTTTCCTAAATATAATCAAAAGAGGTGAATTTAATGTTATGCTCTTTAGTGAACCGAGATTTTCCTCTTTTTCCAATGTTTCTGTAAAAGTGTATAATATTTCATCTATGCTCTTTGGTGGAATTTGTTGCTCTATTTCTCCATCATGTTTCTGTAAAAAATGTTTAGTCTTTCGTTTCACAAATCTTAGGAGCTTTAAGTAAATGTCTCAAATTTTAAATAAAAAATTAAAAGGAAGTGTTTGTCTGTCTATGTGTTTGTTTTTGTGTGATAACCAGCCAAATCTGCGGCAGGCAAAGATCTGAACTTCTTAACATAGGTTGACGAAGGGGGGTCCGAATGCACCTTGAAGCGGGATATTTAAAATTTTAATTAGCTTTTTAATTAGGATATTTTTAACAAATCTTTGAAGAAAATATTTTTAATCTGGATTAGAATTACGTTTCAGAGATAACGATTTAAAATAAAATCGGGCACCATGGGGGGGGGNNNTATATAACACTTATACCACAGTGGTTCACGGGCAGTGCCGTGCGGGATTGCTAGTACAAAATAAAGAGGAAAGAATGTATGTGTGGTTCAGTTACTATTTTAAAATAAAGGGTACGGAACTCCACACGGACTTTCTCGCTCTATTGTTTAAAACTGGAGATATTTACTCAAAACTCGTAATATATGTGAGACTAAATAATATACACTAGCAAACCCAAGCATACATTGCACTATATTTATGTAAAACCTTTTTTTAGTCCCAGTTTTAAATTTTATAATTTTATTTTTAAAGAATTAATGTCCTCATTTGTATGTCTGGTTTGATAAAAAAGATCAATAATGGGTCCGAAAGGGTCAACACTTCGTATTAAAATTTCGACATTTTATTAGGTGCTGCACATCTTCATGTCATCACATTGCTAATAAATTCCTTATTTACCAATTTTGATCGATAAAAAATGTAAATATAGACTATTGAGTGTAAAATGGAGATAAATAATTGTTGTTCAAACATTTCTCCTAAGAGGTTTAAGGAAAAATATTAAACTCTTTGAGAGTCTTAATTATATTTAATTACTTAATGGCAATGGATAATTATTGGTTAAAAATGAAATAATATATCTCTACAACTAAAGCTTACAAAATTGTATTAATATATTTGCCAATCTCTCAGAAATTGTTGGTTTTATACAAATATATTTCTTATAAAAGTTTTTTATTTTTAATAGTACTACAATTTTGCAATGATAAGTTATTTAGTATCTCAAATAGTTGTGGAGATACGGATTCTGCAAATTACCCTAAAAGTCATTTTCATGTGGAAATGAAAATATCCAGTTTATTTATAATATTAATCAACGCCTAGATACAAATTTTTATCAAATCGTTAGAGCCGATTTTGAGAGAATCGATTTTTTTCTCTTTTTGCCCTTTATTAAACTACTCTTAATTTTAAGTTTAAATAGACACACAGACAGACGGTATTGCAACGATGACATTTTAGGGTTTATGGGGTCATGAGACGTCGACATCCATCAACAATTGACGTTAGATTTTTTTTTACGGTCGCAATACTTCTACCTTTTGTGTTCGAATAAGTTTATATATATATATATATATATATTCGTATAGCTTGAAAGTTATTGTTTTTTTAAAAATATGCTTTGAATAAAATATTTGTATTATAAAAAGATATACAAATTTGTAATAATAAGTAATTTCATATCTCAAATATTTTCTGAGTTATGATATAAAATGATAATTTACGCATCAGACCGGAGCCCTTAGTCATTTTGCCCAAAATTGAGAGTAGTCATTTTGTTTGGAATGATTAGAAATGAAATTTTATCAAAATCGTTAGAGCCGAATTTGAAAAAATTGACTTTTTCTCCTTTTGCCCTTAAGTAAACTACCCTTAATTTTATGGCTATATATCCAATTCCAAAAACTCCTCGGGGCATCCCTATGAAAACTATAGATACCAAGTTTTAGCCCGATCGGTAAAATATTTTAGGCTATATTTTGAGGTAGAGACAGACGGAAATTCAAAAACAACTTTTTCGGATTCGGGGGTCATGAAACGTTGAGATTCATCAAAATCTCGAGTTCGATTTTTTCGACGATCACAATACTTTCTCTATCTGTCAGATAGCGAGAAAGTAAAAACACCTGAAATTATAGGTTTCTCATCAGGGCAGTATTGGTAAAGCTTTTTTTTAACTCACTTTTATTTCAAAATATATTTTCTTAGATTAAGTGAGAGGTTTGCTTATTTCTGCTCATACTTGACAGGCTTATATTCTAGAACAATATATAAAAATCGAAAGGCTTTTAAAACGAGCTATTATTTTCACAATAGCTCTAACTTTTTTATGAATTTTTTAATTTGTTACAAGCAGTGCGTCTTACAAACCGTTTCGGTTATACGCCTAAATATTAATTAGTATAATGTGTTAGGGATTAGGAAGGTTCAATTTAGATAATGGGTTGCCGAATTTGTGTGAGTGAAGGTGGAAAACCATTTAGGAAAATCACCATCACTATTTCCAACAAGGATAGAGCCCCGTTATACCCATCTTGGGCAGTAACTTATAGTCTATTGCGAGTATGACACCTTAGACAATTCGGCCACCTAAGTGGGTTTTTTTTCAATTAACTAAATACTAAAATACAGCTCAGTATTTATTTACTTTATAAAAATGTGTTATTTTGTAAAATAGTTAAAATTTCGTTACTTATCGGTTTTAAAACATAAGTCTTTATCGAATGTTAAAAGAACTGTGAAAGTAAAACCAAATCTTTTCATTTACGGACTACAGTACACAAATTAAAGTGAGTAAACATTTAATTGATGAATATTTTAACTTTATCAAATTTGATTCAAATATGTTTAAGATTTTCAGGCAAGCATAGCTGAAATGTTATAAAACATTAATTAAAATAAAAATTTAATTAACTTTATTGATAAATCATAAGAAATATACAACTATTTTGAAGACAAAATAGCAATTATTGATTTTGTTGCAAGTTCTAACTTCATAAATACCACATTTTATATACAAAAATAGACATAAATAGACATAAATAACTAAAAATAAAACTATTATATCACACAAAAGCTAGCAGATGTAAATCTTAATAATAATATAAATAATATTATTTTAAACCCTTTTATTTAAATGAGTTTTTTTAGACTTATTTAAAAGAAAAAGAAAATAAAACACTAAAAATCGACTTTACCATTACCATAAAACAAAAGTTTCCTCATGGACAAGTAAATACTTTTCGCATGAAAGTTGTTTCTATTTCATTTGTTTGCAAAGTGGTTTTTTTTTTTCACAAATAGGAAACCACCTTCCACTCTCCCTTTCCCCTCTCGAGAATAGTGAATAGTGATGATGACGCCGATCACTGGGACACCATTGTCTGTAGCGTCTTCAAATATACGATGCGGTGGATCGGCCGGGTGGAGGGGAGGGGGAACAAAGACGTAGAAGGAGGGTTGGGTGTATGTGAAAAGGGGGTGCGGGGAGGGGAGGTCTAATAAACATGGAACATTTTCTTCCCATCTTTTGTCCTTCCCTTCATAAACAAACCGACCTCGTAACTAGAGTAGAAAATGGACGCAGACGGTCTAGGGAAAAAGGAAAAGAAACAGTATTTTCTTATTTTGGGTACTTTCTTATTTTGAGTTCTTTTTTTTTTTTTTTAGTACACTCACGTTAAAATAGACTTTAAAATTACATACGCATATATTTTATCAATATTATTTTATATATTCTCGCGGTTATTACGTAATTTGGTCTAAGTAAATCCAATGGAGGTATATTTTATATTTTATTATTAGTACTCTCTTCAACCCGCTTCGTTTTAAGGCGCTACTCTCGCAGTAGACAACACTGTTGATGATGGAGGGATCGAGGATCGAATCTTAGTCAGGTTTACGGAGGGAGGCTATTCTAAAATAGTTGTCCACTCTCCCTACGCGAATGTGGGCACACTTCATCTAAATATAACCTTTCCCATCCCTAAACCCATCAGCGTAATTAGTACCTAAGCCTAGGCTATAAGCTATACTGGTAGTAAGACGCGGCTGTATTAAAAAACTATCTTCAACAGATAATTAGAATCTAATTTTGGAGAAAACATGTCATTGTATTGAGCATGATATTAAATCCAAATAACTCATAAACACATTATATGCGTACAAATTTTTGCCCAAACATTTTTACTATGTTCAATTATAAAAACCAATATAACGAGGTTAAATGTCTAAGCTAAAATATTTGTTAATTTATCTCTAATTTAATCATTTATAATATAAGCAAGGTACTTGGATGGTACAGCCACTTAAATTGATTGGTACAACTTCTTAGGTCAATTAAACAAGATAAAATAAGAAAAATAACATGAAGATAATTTATTCAAGGAGAAACTAATTTATCATGAGATAAGTTAAATAAAACACGTACAATAACATTTCTAAAAAACCATCATTGAGATTGTTAAATATTAATGTTCTGAAATTAATTAGCAAAAAACAAGGAAAGCTTATAAATTTGTGCAAATCAATATTTTTAGTAGTAGCAGAATATGGGATTTTAATTTAATTACTTGATGAACTTAAGTTTTTGTAAAGAAAGCGATTAAGAGCGTGCATCACATTCCAATAAACTCTGTGATACAGTCGGCTATCAAATCGTACATTTACACGAACAATATTGCACATGGATTATTATTTCTGATTAAACATTAATAGAGATAAAGAGTTAATAGAAGTTCCTAATACTCCACACATTGTTGAAATATTAAATATTTGGATAAAAACTTCATTGAAAATGCCGTTTTTTTTACCATTTTTAGAATGGCCTCATAGATAAGCACTGTGCACCAATCTTTATTCTGTCATAATAGGGGCATACTGTAGTTTTTAACCAGAAACTTGGTCGCTTTGTCCCCCATCGTCACCGCGAAAAATGTCTAGTAATCATTCAAATACGAATGCACAGCATAAGCTACATTTCTAGGATATCATAGGTCTTTTCTTTTCCCTTTAATTCCTATACCTCGCGCGAGCCGAGAGCTGAGTTGGGACTGCTATGACGAACGCTCTCAAAGACAAATCAACGATGTTCTAAACTCATCGAGTGCAACTTCAGACTTAAAACAGTAGTTGAATATTATGTTTATATTATCATTTTAAATAGGGGTTTTAGGTGACCTAGCGGTCTAGGGTTAAGGTATCAGACTTCCGTGCTAGGGGTTCGGGGTTCAATCCTCGGTTCCAACAAAGACTTATCTGATGGCCAAACCCTTCCTTCACCTCTGACAAGACGTGTATTAATCACAACTTGTGAATGTTTGGAATGCCAGGCCTCCACCGTGGTTCGGATCCCACGTTAAACTGTAGGTCCTCCATTTCATCTCACAATCACCCTACCATTACACATTAGCGTAAGTGCGTATAACCCGAACGGGTAGCAAGACGCGGTGCTAATAATAATAATAATAATAATAATAATAATAAAAACTTAATCATGTAAAATAGACACTGGATATATTTTAACTGGTTAGTTGCACTTTGAGATCTTTAAGGAATCTTGTGGACCAAGCTTACAACTTTGTAATTCAAAATGTACACTCATTAACTTTCCCCCAAAATTACAAATTGGAAAAATAGTACAAAAACAATAGTTAAGCTATATTGTGCGCAAGGCTACTTACATTATTTAAATCGTGGTAATTAGCTAATATAAAACCAACTACAAGTGTGTTTGAGAAGTATTTAAATTGATTAATCCTCTTGGCCTCTGTCAGTCAAGGGTTCTGTGATCCCATGAAACCCTCGTCCTCTCCTCAATTATATTCTCGCTACAATCTTGACTATATGCCCCTCACACCTTCCCCGCTTCCCCTAAGTAGATTTCTGGGTACACCACTGGACACATTCGATTTACTATGTGCTTTACACAGTCTCTCAACAAACTAATTAGAGCTCACTTTTTCTAAGTTAGGCTTCTTAAGCTTAATCCATATGAAATTCTATCAATCCGTCAATCCACCCGAGCTAACCTTGTATAAATATAAATTATTATAATATTATTTAACATATTGATATTAAGCTACATAAAAGTAAGTTCACAAAAATTTAAAAAGGTTCTTAGATTATGTTGGATCTATATTCAGAGGTATTATAGGATTCTTAAACAAACTCTTACAATAGGTTTAAATAAATAGGCTTTTTAACAGTTACTTCCTAAGTCGTTTTCTACCAGGCATCTTTGAAATAATTAGATACTATCAATATATTCCATAGTAATAATTTCAAGACAGTGGCAAAAAAGTTAAGGGAGACCTTGATAATAACCCTGGCTACACCAAAATTAAGTTAGTGTTCACGCGTTTTATCATAGGCCTATGCGGTGTTTTGGGTTCTCAACAAAGATTTATTTCCTCGATATTCTCTATTGTGATTTGAGAAAGTATATGACAAAAGTCCACCCCTTAAAAGAATAGTTAGCCCTTGCTTAAGGTAGAATGGTATGGATGGCGAATTAAGGCCAGTATTTTTGCAGTTTTTAAACAAAACTTTTATTTTCGGCAAATTTAACCAAAAGTGTATCCAGTAGAAAAATATTCTAATTTTTTCACATCATAATCTCAACATCTATAGAATATCTGTCAAGGGTGTCATGAAATGTAATGATACATTTTTCCTTCATTCAAAAAGTTTATAATTAAATACTATCTGATTATGACAAATAATTCAAGAACAGTTGATATTACAGTGTGTAGAAGATTAATCTCCATACATCTATTAGATCAATATTTGGTTTAATTTGCTTTATTTAATTATTTGCTATAAAAAATGTAATAATACTGACCTTTTCTCACATAACCTTCCAACACGCCTTAAATACTTTGGTCTACTTTTGTCTGATTTACGGTGACATAAAGGTTAAAGTTGGAATGTCAGCAGCCATATGTACAGAGAGGAATTTCTTCCTAAATGGTTATTCACATTTCCTCAACGCTAACAATGATATACTTCCTCAAAATTCTGCTTTCTTATCCTGATGGTATGATTATTAGCGTGAACTAGACATGTTGAAGGCCACGGAGATCCAAGCAACTCCATATAAATATCATTTCTAATCTAATTCAGGCAAAAATAAGCGTTCTACCTGGCAATGGTTTCGTCACTGGACGTGACGTATTCGTTACGTTAAGACAGAAAGGTACATTTTTAACACATTCCATTATTTACAAATGTTTGTAGAAGCCCTGTTTATATCCAAACGCAAGTCCCAACTTTGGCCTAAAGTGTACGCAATTGCACATCATCAGCCACCACACAAACACACTACTGAGCAAGGAAGTGCGACCTATTTATAAGCATATAAATAATTTAGTCAACGAATCAAGTTGAAAATCGTTACGATTCACTACCATTAAATCGGAATCGTTCGTAGAAAGTGCCCAGTCAATCTACATAGATTGCTTATACATACCAATGGCACCAACATGTATACACAAATGGGTTTATAATGAAGAGCAGGGATCTCCAATTAAAACTGTAAATGTTTTATAGAGTTACAGTCCAGTTTTCAAAGGGAGAAACTTACCGGCCAGGTAGAAAAGTTTTTCGAGCTACCTACACGTATTAATACGTCAACTCATATGAACTGCAGGAATAAATGTTGATAGACAATATCAATAGTTATAAAATATTAGTAATGATCTAAAATGTTATAATCGTTGATCACAAAATATTGGTTTGTATTTTTTTTTTTATTTTTACTCACAAAAATCATTCTCCAGACATATCGCTTTGTCCATTTCGATTATCTCTTTATTAAAACGATTCCTAGCAATTATATATTTAAATTAAACTGATATATATAATATTTAATATATATTAGTTAAGCGAAGTAAATAAATAGATTACACCAAATACTATATGTACATATATGTTGTTGAAGATATTTATACCTAGACCATTGGTATATTACACTAATTAATAAACACGTATTTAGGTAGAAATGCTAGATTGTGATACAAACCTAGGAACCTCTTAGGAAAAAAATTAAAAAAAAAAGACCGGAAAAAATTCTTGTTTGATTAATCATTACGAATTAAAACACAGATTAATAACGGCTTTTTAAAAGGTAATTCAAATAGTTGCAATTAATTGAGCATGGAAGATCGGGAGTCAACAGTAAGTAATAAATTATGTGTAAGACAACAAACAGTGCACCATGTTAGGTTTTCAAAATGGATCTTCCATATTAGGTGACCTTAGGCGTTGTAGGTCTTTTTATTTATACCCCATAGTAATAAATGTGGTTTAGGGACAGATTGAAAACAGAGTTGTATTAAGAGACTTTTTTTTACAAATTAGCTTGACTTGTAATTAAACTAATGCTTCCTAAACATGAAGTTGGACTTTCTTTTGGTTCCCAAGCGTAATCAGCACTTTTCTATCTCCACGCATACGATACTTGACAAACCACTAAAGGCCTAACCTATAGACTAGAGAAGCTCATCAACAGATGTCTAAGGAACATATTGGGGCTAAAAGTAGCCAAAAGTATTGTCAAATGAAGAGCTGTGGAACAAAACCCACCAGTATCCCATTCAACTGGAGATAAGATGGTTGCAGGTGGCGGTGGCTTGACAACACTCTTCATAAAAACCAGAATAACGCCTCTGGACTGGAAAACGCAGGGACACAGACGTCTGGGCAGTTAAAGGATGACTTCGCGCAGTACCGTTGATGAAGGTGGAAAACTCTGGAAGTCACGGGAATAAATTAAAAGTGTGGCAGAGAATAGCCAGGAATGTTTGGCTGCAGCCTTATGCTCCACATAAGGATTTAAGGTCCTTGGCCCTATTGAGTGCAAGTCTAAAACCTATTTGGTGGGCGGGAGGGTGAAGACTATGACGAGGCTTCACAACCGATCAAAGTATCCTTCCACGCCAAAAATAACAGATGGATCACGGAAACCGTAGATGGCGCTAGCTACTGTACAGGTCTTGCGAAAAAAATCAGACGTTTGGAAATATCAGTTTTCTCGAGAACGAGTGAAGTTTTTATGTTAGTATTTTCAACACCCCTTCTAAGATAATGTATGGATGTTTATTATGTATCGATGTTTATTAATTGAATCTTACATTTTCTTATTTTTTGTTATGAAGCCGGTAGTTTTCTATTGAAAAATGTCAATTTTATCAATATTTGATTACTGTTTAAACTATAGAATAGATGTGTATATAATAAGTATAGCTTAATAAACATGCTTCTATTCTTGAACAAACCGTTTCCGAAAAGAAAATTACAAAACAATAAAAATTCTTGAAGCTAACCGTTTGTTCCTACGGCTCTGCATTTCCACTCCAAGTGAACAGGACCAATCGCCTTAAAATTAATTCACATTAGATTACATTTCTCTCTTTGGTTGGGATGTGAGGTAACATCAATTAAAGGTAATCTTTTCCCAGGTTTTATGAAAAAACTATTTTAGCAAAAATAGTTAATATATCAATTAACTAGATAGATCCTAAGTGTCTAAATTTTGCAATATTAGTATATCTTGAATATTTGCAGTAAAAATCGTGATATGTGCATCTTCCTTACACCCAAAAATAAATGAAAACCAAAATACATTCCAAAACTATGCAATGGCCATGACAGATAATCATAGAATGTTAGAATTAATAAAAATATGTAGAAGATTAAAATGAATTCTCTTCCAAAGAAATGTTTTATTTATTTTGGCCAAAATAGTTCTTTATCATAAAAATGATAAGATTCTCATCTTATCTTTCTTTCCTTTCCACCCACTTTAAAGGGTGTCGGTAAAGAATTACATAAAATATATTAAATATTTTTTATTCTGATGTATTACTGTGTATCCAAATTTTAATGTTATGTTATTTCATGATAAATCTTCCATTTTCATGAATACATGAAAACTATCCGTCAACCCCAACTTCATTAGGACCAAAAATAGCGGAGACGGAGTCTGACATAATATAAAGCACAGTATCCTGACGATAATCCTTAGGGTTGAAACTGGTTCATCAATATCCCTGCTGTAAAAAAAAGTGCCAGTAGTGAAATAAAAAGTTAGCTTACTCCGCACTTTTTTATTCCAAACCTCCCAACCTACCCCTTTTCATAGACCCTTATTCCCATATAACCCCTTACCCCCTTTTCTCAGTTTTCAACAGAGCCGTTACCGCAACGAGGGCAATGTGAACAGAATACAGACTTCTGAACAAGGTCGTTAAATACTTTTAACCGGTGCTACCGCAAAAGACAGTGGCGGGTATTTGAGGGTTATTATTATCGTTATAAGGGTCAGTAATGAAGCCTTCCAGTTTTTGGGTAGTAACGACTTTGTATTGAACACTTGATCCAAGCCTAGCCTTCTACGACACACACACACACACACACGTTTTCCATCCCATTGAGTGTGTCTTAGTTTGGCCCGTGGGAAAGATTATTCCGGAAACAATAGGGAGTACGTAGGATGTTAGGAAGTGATTTTCGCTCTTAGCGGTAGATAAACAGGAATGTAATGTTTTCGTTTGAACGGTTTGGAAATTATATCAGGGTGGCTGTATTTGGAATGAGTACAATCTCTTTAAATTTTATGGTAATGTGAGTCTCTTAAATTATTTCATTTTGAATACTTAAAAAATTCTTTTTCTGGAGTGGATCAAAGGTTAGGGTTAGTTTAGAATTATTTTATTGCCGTTTTAAGTTTTTATTATATCTAAAAATATTTTGTGATTGACGTATTCATACAAAGGTATAAAACCAATATATTTAACATACTTTTTTTTAACATTAATTTTATAAATAACAATTTTTGTGATTTTTTGCATGATAATGAAACTTTTTCTATTGGTTAAGGTTTAAAATTTCTACAAAAATTGTCAGTAAAATTTCATTAAAATTCTAAATATCATCATTCTTCTTTACTAGGGTTAAGCTAATTAATTACTTTATTTAATTGCGATTATCCAAGATACTTTTTTGTAACATGTATAAATCAACACACTTTGATGTTCGAGGTATTGATTAAATTTGAGCTAAGTAGGGTTTAAATATTATTTGACACCTTAGATTAGTCGGTATCGTGTCTGTTTACTGAGATAAGGGTCCTGGATTTGATTTCCGGCATGGTATAAAATGTATCATTGGTTAAATGTGGGTTTACCCTTTCACGGTGATGAAATATCAGCCGGGGGACTGGATGTTGTGCCTGCCAGAGTCTTAAGTTCTATTATAAGACTATGAAAGGCCCATAAAGCGGGAATGGGAAAATATATGGCTTGAATAAAAAACTGACCCAGGCCACAGGCTGTTAACAATAACTGATGTAAAAAACAGTGTTTAAATAGTATCTTAAATTATAAGCATATTTACTAATGAGCTATTAACTAATAAAACAACTATATACATACTGCAGATAGGTTGTATCTGACAACAAGATTTATTTTTATCTTCATATATTAGCAATCAATTAAGATTGTTTGGGTGGTATTAATAGTAATCTGTAAATAAGTTTTTTAACTACTATATTCAGCAAGCTTATTAAGAGATTATTTAAAGGGTTGAGATAGTAAATGTCATTTATTGTGATTGTACCAGCTTTAAAGTGACGATAATATGGGAAGAACACTGATATAAACTATATCTATTAAGTAATATATCATCCAAGATCTTCTAGTGCAGGCCTGCTCAACCTTGACTGGAATGAAGGCAACTTCGGCAGAATTGTATGTGTCCGAGTGCAACCTAAAACATAAAATAGTGTAACACGAATGTTTAAAAACAAAGTTTAGTAAACTCTACCTGACTAATACTAAACTAAATACGAGTACATGTCAGTGTGAGGAAAAGGTTTTACTGTACTAAAGAAAATTACGCAGGCTACCATTTAAATGTTAATGAATGATTATTAAACTGTACAAAACAACAATACAAAAATGGCAAAAAAATATTCAACGTTCAATTCAATACAAAATTCAATTCAGTTTAAAAAAATGTTATGAGATGTTTATTTTTTCAGCTCTAGAAATATTTCACACAAACAGAGTTCAATGCGATACTTGGCACAACATATTTTCAGCCAGCATATTGTAGTTTGGAGTGTATTTGATAAGAGCCACTGTCATGCAGTCATTTAAATGTTTATCAGTTAATTATGACCTGTCATTTGATTTCAATATTTTCATGTGTTGAAACACTGATTCGCTTAAGTAGGTAGAACTAAAACAAGCACTCACCTTTAATTATATGCGTTTTAAAATAGGGCAGTGGTTCTCAAATGCTTTTTAGATTGCACCCCTATGTCATGACAAAATATCTATCCCCCCCCCTTTTTGAGAAAATTTGACCCAAATTACAAATATAAAGTAATCAATCAAAGGAGAAAAGTACCCCCTGAAAGTCACTCACGTACCCCAGTTTGAGAACCACTGGAATAAGGTACTGTTAGGGCAAAACTAGATTCCATAAGTTGGTATCATTCTCTCTAGTTTTCAATGAGAGATGACCTGGCGGGAATTTTAAATGCCCTCGTGGGCAACATGTTGCCCATGATTTACGGGTTGGTCAGGCTGGTTCTAGTGGATGTTTAAATGTATTGACTTCCTATAACTTGACATCCAGTCTATTATGAGTCTAACACCTTATACCTGGGTGGACAACCCTGTGTTCAGTAGCCACAGGAGACCAATTGGCCACATAAGTGTGACAACTTTTATTTGGCCAGCTCTCACAGTAAAATAAACATTTTACTGACGGATGGTGCTGGTTGTAGCATGTAACAAAAGATTACTAAATTTCGAATCAAATTTTCTTAAAATTTTCAATATGATCAGTTTTCATCTTTTCCGTCTGAGCCAGTTTTAGCTGGGTAGTAAATGTGTAGATGTGTTAAAATAAACTTGTTTAAACAGTGTGTGTTGTTCTAAGTGTTTGATTGAACACCTTAATTTCTCAATATTTACATGGTGTGGCGAGTTTCACCTCTCATTCATTACACCTGTGAGTACATTGGTAAATTTGTTCCTCACTTGTGCCTAAGGCCATGTTAGTACCGATCTAAATTGTACCATATGCTAGGTTAAATATCCCCTTATAGTTGGCGTGTAGGGAATGTGAGTTAAGGTTAGTGTTTTTGAAGTTTTAGTATCAAAACCTTTTTTATGGCCAAAATAAATAAAATAATGTTCCAGTATAAACGTAGAGTTTAATTTATTCACATGGTGATAACATGAGATGTTGAATATCTGGAACAAGCATAGTGTAATTAGATTAGAAACTGTTAATGAAGAGAAAAAGTGGTAATTAAATTCCAGGACATTCATAACAGATATTCAAAAGCTGTTGATATCATTTTTTTAAAATCTTTATTTATACTGGAGAGTTATTTAATTTATGTTGACCAATAAAATGTTTTGATATAAAAACTGCTAAAATAACGCCCTTAACTTGTGTTACCTACCCTCCCACCTTAAGGGCATTCTTCTTCATAAGTGCTATACGATGAGGCAAATTTAATACAAACTAAAGCAACGGATGAAGTACTTTGATGTCCCGCAGCTTCATAGTACATGAAGATATTTATTTACCAGCGTCAGTTTACACAGCGACAGGGGCTTGTGTGTCTCTTCCCGACGTTGGTAATTATTTAGACCGACGGTGAATTTCTCATCAACTGCCGACGTCAACCCAGGCATCGATCATTATACGCTGGCGTCTCGCGCTCTGAGATATTTGCTCAGTGCTGTGGGAGTGTTCATTGTTTGGAAGCAGTGTTCCCATCGCTATACTGGGGGAGAGAAAATTAGGAGATAATGTTTATAAATCATTCATGCGAGTCGAATATATTTTTTCAAATATTCATACAGCTCAAAAGATAACACACAATAACAGTTTTGTAATGTCTTTTTTTTCATTTTAAGTTGTTTAATTTATTTAAATGATGCATTATGAAATAAATTTTAAACTAGCTAAATGCCCAGTCTGTGTTTTATAATACGTAATTTATATCTAGGAGCCTTGCATAGTTGGTTCAATGAAAATACAATAAGCAAATGCTTTGAATACATGTGGTTTTGTAGACGCCATGTTGAAACAAAATGGTGGAAGTAGATTATAATTTGCCTATATATGAGCAGGACGTCTGAGCTATCGCCATTAGTTCAATTTAGTGTGTTTCTGCTTGAAAGTGTAACATAAAACGGTGTCCCGACAAATGGTACCATCGACATTTCATCCTACTAGATTTTTTGTGACATTTCGTATCACCCTACATGAAAAGGGTCTACTAATAACTTCAAAATATTTAAAGTAAGACAAATGGTACCACTTCTACCTATTTAGCCTAAAAATACGAGCTAATATGTGCAAGCAAGGTTAATTACTGGATGTTAGATGGCTGTGAGAACGTCAACATTTCAGTTAGTGTAAGTTAAATAGTGAGCTAGGTTAGGTTAGGCCAGGTTAGGTTATGCTATGTTTGGTTAAGTTAAGTAACGTTAGATTTCAAATACTTGAAACTCTCGACTACCATTGCAATTCTCCTTTGCGACATGACCTTGCGTATCAGAGGCATCTTACGCACTAATTAAAATACATTCACCCTAATTTAATTTAAAACTGAAGCCTGGTACACCTTCCCATCAAGTGGTATAATTTGTCGCATTGTCAATATTTTATCATTAGTAGACTCTTTTCAGGTAGCCATCCCCCTGAGTGGTACGAAATGTCGCGTGGTACCATTTGTCGCATATTCCATACAAACACCAAAATATTTTGATATAATATGATGGTAGTTTCAGTATACACTTAAATCTTAGGAATATTTCATTATTAATAATATTTATATATGTTATACTTACAGTGGGATTTTGTTAAGAATCAACTTATAAAAATAGGAAATATATCTTCATTAGTACGAAGGAAGAGTCGGAAACCATTTAGAAAAAACCACCCTCACTGCCCCCGAACAAATTTACAGCCCCAATAATCACTGTGTATTGCGAGGGATGCCTTAGACTGGCTACCACTGACATGGTACAAGATTTATAATAATATTGAAATTAATTAAATAGCATAGTGAGTACTGCATTACAATAATTGTGTAATTATATTTACCGTGTCTCACTGCCTGGTCAGGTTATAAGCATATAATTATGATAGTTACCCTACTGGTATAGGGATGAGAAAAAAATAATTTTAGAGGATAAATATCCTCATTCGCGTGGAAGGAGAGTGGGAAACAATTTAGGAATACAACTCTCAGTAGACTCTACTGGGATTAGAACCCTGATCTCCCCTTTATCAGAAGGCCAGTCTAACATGCGAGTGAAACCTTAAGACTATTCGTCAACTGAAGCAGGTCAATTTAAATTATTAAAAATATTATATTTTTTTTATGATACGTGGAGAATTGTGGTAATTATGATTCGTACATTAGATTTCAAGTGTAATATCTCAACGAAATTACTCCTCCCTCCCTCCGCCCCCGGGTAGTTCATCGAGGATGTGATGTTTGGGAGAGGGGTGGGACGAGCTATGGGTTGGCTCAGGGGATCGTAAGGGGGTGTGATGGGAGCTGTGGGAGGGAAAGTGTCTTGGTGGTGGCCGATGTTTGCAAGCCGCCGGGCGTAATGATGCAACAGGTTCGTCTGGGCTAATGAGGTTCATGCCTGACTCTTCCCAGGACACTCGCGTCCAAAAGTTTATCAAATCTTCCAACGACCCCAAAATTCTGTTGGTTTTTTTTCTCGAAAGGAAACTATGCATATTATTTTTAAAAAAGTTTATTTTCTAAAACTAGAGCTGTTAATGTTTGTCAAGGGATACTATTCTAATTCATAGATACATTATTTTTAAGCGTGCTTTAACTCTTTTAATTTGTTGAGAATAACCACTTATTAGAAATAAAAGGATAGGGATGAATGAATGGAATTTAAAATAAAGTGTAGCCTCATTTGCGTTAAAGGATATTGGGAAACCATTTAGAAAAAAAAACTTAGCAAAAACGGCTTGAATTCATATCCCGACCTTCGACCTTTCCTTCACAAGCAAACCAGATATTAATATTATGATAGTGACGTCTTTATCCGCATGCCCATCATTATGAGTCAACTTCTTGTTTGTCCCAAAAATGTTGTCTAAACCTTATATTTATCAATAAAGAATTTTCTCATAGTATGTTTTTTTATCGTTAATTTTGGTTTGACTACTTTTAAGAGGGTATTGTTATTGATTTAAATATTACATAGATTTTAAGCAAACCATTTTTGGAACATTAAATTCAATTAATGATGTTCAATTTCCAAATTAGCACAAGATAATATTCCCTTTTCAAATACAGTTTTCAGGTGAAGCGAGCAGTGTGCAAAATCTTCTAGTGATATAAATGCTTAGGATCTAAAATTATAGGATGAAATATCTCTAGATACAACCTACGAGGGATATGCACTAAAATGGTGCTCCGTAAAGATCACCTTCAAATTATTAATAAGTCTATTATCATGTGTTCATACGCAAGTACATTTGGTCTTTATCTACAACTTTTTATTAATGATTGTAATATTAGCAGTTAAAATATAAATATTTGCTAAAGTAACATTAACAGAACCTTTGATTGTATATAAGTATATTATATTGTTTACAATATTTTTTGTAACTCTGAATCATCCATAAACATATCCAACTATATAAACATTTCCTTAGAGCATTATTTATTAAAATAATGTTTTATATGCAGTTAAATTATATATGGTCTTATATATGTGATTATATATGCTATTGTATATTATTTGTATATATTATTTTTATATATATATTTTTGCAATAGCTTTTGTATCGTTGAAAAGAATTAACAAGTATATAAGAAGACGGCTTTGATTAAAAGAGAGAGTTTAAAGTTTTCAAATTAATTTATAGTATTCAACGTATACTTTGCCTGTTAAGGCTATAGGCTTGTATGGTAATAAGTCTAATCGGGTAGGGATGAGGAAGGAAGAATTTTAGAGATAATCTACTCGTATTTGCGTTGAAGGAGGGTAGGAAACCATTTAGGGGAAACCACCCTCAGAAGGCACGACCTGGATTTGAACCCCGATCTTCCAGTCATCAGCACGCTACTTTTACACGAGAGTGACGTTTTAGAATATTTGACCACTTAGGTGGGTGTGCACTTTCTAAAGTTTTAGATTATGTTAGCAAACGACAAACACAAAAGCTTGATTCTAGGACAGACTCATCATCCAGTATTTCATCCATCTATTTATAACCTTGAAAGTGGAAGCCAAAATTTAATAAATGCTAGATTTTTCGGCCACTCCATGAATTGAACCCGGGACACCTAACTCATTAGTCATAGGCATTACCGACTAAATTAAGTTATTGGTCTGATATTTAATATAGATAACACAATACACGTAGCTTGAAATAAATTGTTCTATTTTTATTTTTTTATTTAAAATAAATAATGTAATTATTAAGATAGATATATTTGAGCCTAAAGCGATATCTGTTTTTGTTTTGAGCACTTTAATATATTTTGAATTTTTTATTTTCACCAAATGTATTAATATGTGTACGTTTTTAGCTATACTGAAGGGTGAAAGATTTTGAAGGTGGAATTTAGAGGAAATACACCCACATTTGCATTGAGTGTGAGTTGGAAATAATTTAAGAAAAATCACCCTCAGTATACCCGAATAGTTTTTGAATCCCGACAACCCCGTCATCGTAAAACTTGACTAGACAAGAGTGTCACCTATTCTATGTGCCTACAGGTGCAGGTTAAAGCACTATAGTGACAGCCGCTTTATCTAATATCGATTTATTTTACTCTTTGTCAGAGTCAAAGCCACTAATATGTATCAAACGTTGCACTAGAGACACGTGATTTTTATCTCATTGAACCATGGAACCATATACTCGTAACTCCTACTAGCTAATCTCTTCTTGAATGGGTTTGTCTCGATTTGACCTTGTAAGGGGCTCAAAACAAGTTAAAGGGTAGGGGGGGGGGGG
>CABFWB010003873.1:40637-66389 GCA_902151455.1 Timema bartmani | reverse complement strand
TTTACAAAAAAAAAAAAAAAACACCGAGTGACGCTAGCTCCCTCTACCCAATAGGAAGCTAGCCTTCACGACACCTGTCGCCAGGACTCTTTCGATTAGTTGGTTTTGACACTGAAGGGGTCCAAGAGGCAAGGGGTAGGTCATATATAAGCTGTTTGTGCGTATGAACCCACAAGTCGATTCATCACGCGGCTCGTTAAAACAGTGTCGGTAGGAAATAGAGAGTAGTCACATAAATCTACACAGCACGCTACTCATAACACGGAACGTGTAATGTTACAGAGAAATAATCTGTAGTTCAACTAAACTGTATCACATAAAATTATATCTTCAGTACCGAAGATAAATCACTTTAATAAGTCGTGTGGAACATTAAATCTTATTTATTCAACTAAAATAAAACTTAGAAGTAATCAGATCGAAATACCGTACCGCTTTAATTAGTGCTCGATCACGGGGCAATTATCAGATAAACGATATCACTTTAACCAGCGCCCCAAGCAAACGTGGGCATAATAATTCTGTATCGTAATATTTGGCGCTCGATCACGGGTCTATAAATACCAATTATATCACAATATAATCCGTATCTCTTCAATCGGCACCCAATCGCGGCGCCAAACAAATCCGTATCTTTATAAGGTATCTTACACACCTATAACACAGCTCTCCCTACTGTGCTCTTATCAATACATCCTCCCTACTTTCACGCTTCTAAGATATTTTACATTCTGTGCGTTTTTCAACTCTATTCCATCCAACCTTATAGCTATACTAGGACTTATCCTCTTCCTTGTCACTACCATCACTTCACACCTTGGCATGTTAAATTTCATTCCACGCTATTTTACTCCCTCATTCCATTCATGTAGCTGTACCTATACATCCTCTTACTTCTCCCCTAATACCCCCACGTCATCAGCAAACATCATCACTTTCATTCTTTCCTCCTCATTTTTCCTGACACTTTGTTCATGAGCATTTCCATTACTATTATAAATAGTAATGGTGAAGGGGTACTAGTAGCCTGCTTCACTCCCAATTTTTAATTGGAACAAATGTGTCCTACCACTCTGTCTTTACACAACTCTTGTACTCCTCTTTCCACTTTGGTCTCATCCATTGCTTTCCAAACTTTATTTCTATTCACACTATCATATGTCTTCTCCACATCCATAAATATCATTACCAAGTCTTTCTCATATTCATACCTTCTTTCCATCAGCTGTCATGTGGCAAAGATTGAGTCTATTGTAGAACTCTGTTCCCTAATTCCCTATGTTCCTCTCTCCACCTTCCTTTCATTTAATTTCTTATTCTCTTTTTCAGTAACTTCTCATATATTTTTGTACAGTGGCACATAAACGTTTACCCATATGGTTTTTACACCTCTTCCTTTCTTTCTTCAAAGTAGCTACTATAACGGCCTATTTCCAGTCTTTCGGCACCTTGTTCTCTTTCCAAACAACGCTCAGCACCCTGTATACCTACTTCATCCGCAGCTCTTATCATTTGTCAGTTCGTCCACACACGGTGATTTTCCTTGTATCATTCGCTCTCATGTGTCCTCCACCTCTTTCCTCTTCTTCTGCTATCTCTTCCTGTTCCTATGTTTCACCCTCATCCCTCTCCTCTTATTTGTTGAACATTTTCTCAAAATATATCCTCCATAGTTCCTTTTCTTTCGCTTCTGTCTTTAAGGTTCTTCCTTCTTCATCCATAATTCTAACTTATTTTCTTTACTCTCTCCTCCCGTTTCTTATTTTCTTCCACGTCCTGTTACAGCATTTCTGCCCATTTATGCATCCAATCCTTCCTGGCTTTCCGTACAACTAGCTTAGCTTTTATTTTTTTACCTATATTTTCCCTCTATTACTTCATTCCTCATTCTTAAAACTCTTCTCCTCCACTGCTTCCTTCATCCTGTCATTTCACCATAGGGTGTCTCCTTCCATTTCTTCTTATCACTTGTCTTCGCACATACCTCCTTTGCAACTCCCACCAAATTGTTCTTAAACCTTTCCCATTCAACCTCTATACTTTGCATCTCATCTTTGGATATTAAGCTTGTTGCCTTTCTTAGGTACAGCTATCCTTCCTATTCATTTTTTAGCCTCAACACTCTTATTCTTCTTTCTTGTCTTACTACCTTTCTCCCACATTCTCATCCTCGTTATGTCTGCCACCAATAACCCGTGGTCCCTATCTAAGGACACACTTGGTATTACCTTGATGTACACAGTCTGCTTTTTCATTTCTTCATCCATTATAAAGTAGTCTATCACAGACTTTTGCTCCCCAACCCAAATGTATCTAGTGATCTTATGACTTTCTCTTTCCTTCTTATTCCAGCTGTTTGCAACTTTCATTTTACTTCTTGCACATAGCTCTTAACAGCCTTCTATCTTCCTTGTTTCTCTCTCCCTATCATTCTTTCCCTAGTACCTTCTCAAATAGACTGTACAAAATACCCATGTAAATTTATTAAAGAGAAGTTGGAAACTTCTGTCTTAGGCTGCCTTTATACTAGGAAACTCCATAGGAATTGGTTTCATTATATCGATTTCATGTGAAACTGCAATCGATTTCTCGAGGCGTTGCAGCACTTGTGAAATTGAGATGAAATTGAGATGAAATAGAAGCACCTCTCAAGTCGTGATAATGTCTTGCAAGGAAAATCTACTTCTGCTGTTGCTAATGAAAAAAAGAAGACGAAGAAACAGAAGAATGAGTGAACTACCGATGTCATCGTCACGTAAGGACAATAGTTTATATTATACATTATTTGATGAGCTGTGGGCTGACGAAAAGAAATTCGTCAATTATTTCCAGATGTCAAGAGCATCAGTCCATGAAATGCGAAGTTACATTAAGGAAGACAACAGGAACCGACACCTGATTTCGAACATGCATTTCTAAAGAGAAGTTAAAAGTAACATTGAGGTAAGCCATTGTTTATCTTTGATATATGAACTTCAAAGTTTACTAAATTATAATTATAAAATAAGTAGTATCAATGGTTTCATTAATTAAATGTAATATATACAATACATTTTTGACATGAATTCCTTTTTTAATATCAATAGAAGTAATATTTTACTAATATGTCAAGAGAAACAATAAAATGTTATAATAGTCACAGTTTTCTTTTAGCTAAATATATTGTAAAAACATTGTACACATAAATTTGACTTATTGAGGAAAAAAGTAGCATTGGTGGAGTGAAATTAATAATATAAACTATTCAGTTGGTCTCGTCCCACATTAACACATCACTCATTTGAGTGTTACTGGTATCAGAGTGTATGTGTTCTCAGGAGTGTCTGAAACTTACTGATAGAATCAATTTCGGGTCTAGGGTTCATCATTGGTTGTGTGGCTGAATAGATTTGTTGCGAATTTACGGGTTGTTGGTACATCTTTGGTTGAGAGCCTTGATAGGTTTGTTGCGGTGGATATTGCTGGAAGCCAAAGAGTGTGGGGGGGTGATACTGCATTGGGAGGCATTGTTGTGGATTGGGTGCTTGGGCATTTGTCTGATCAAAGTTTTAATTTATTTTCTGGGGGTACTTTTTGGATTTCAGACAAAAGAGAGAGAAAGAATAACTTGTTTGTCTTCACCTTTTTCCTATGGCTTTGTTGCTTCTTCTGATGGTTTTTTTTTCCAAAACTTCAATCATCTCGTTGTCCTCTTTTCTGATGCGTTTCCTTTTATATTACCCTTCCTTGATTTTTTGTCTGTCACGAACATCATTTTCAATGCCATGAATGTCATCCTCTCCATTGACACCTAGGGAACCAGAGGTTTTTTTGGATAATTTTTCCAAAAATAATTGCTCGAAGTAAATGTATAAACTATATGAGGTTTTGCCCCAGATTCAGATTTTTTCTCTTTCAATTTTCTTAATTCTCTGGTGCAACAAATCTGAATATTTCTCCACCTAATTTTCATTCTTTTAAAAACATAAAACAATGATAAGTGAAATATCAATAATGTCATCCATTTTCCCAAACAAATATTTTCATTGTTACAGGTATTTAGCAACTGGAAACTTGATGACCGACTTCCAATATCAATACTGAATGGGACTGTCAACTATTTCAATCATCAGACAAGTTTATACAGCTATATGGAAAAATGTCAGAGCAATCACCCTTTCAAAACTGACAAAGGTTTTGGCTCCAAACTGCGACTGAATTTTATGAAAAAAACTTATTTTATGAATGGTTTAGGGGCCATCGATGGCAAGCATATCAGGGTAATTAAACCAGAAGCAAGTTGGTCTTTATATTTCAACTATAAAAACTACTTTTCGAATGTAGTCATTGCTATTTGTATGCATAATATAAGTTTATTTTTAGTGATGTTGGTGCTTATGGCAAGTCATCAGGCTCAACTACATTTCAAGAGAACATTTCATAAAAGACATACAAATGGAACTTTGAACATTCCCCATCTACAGCATTTGACGAACCAATGGCCTGTGTGTTTGTAGCAGATGAGGGATTTGGACTGTCAACTAGTATACTACTACTCAACACAGAAAACATTGCATCTCGTGGCCAAGCGCTGCAATCACTCTACAGTTTAGAGTATGAAAGGTCAAGGGTGAGAGGAGTGTTCTTGTACAGTCAGTAGCAAATGGCAAATGGGACATTAAGTCCTTGACTGTGAATAGTTGTTTTAGCACAATTATTTGAAGCCATTTTAATAACACTTTACGTACATTGTATTTAAAGCTTATTAGGTGTCCGTAATGTTTGTCGAAAGAGGTAAAATTAAGTAAAAACATTCTACACAAAACTTCTGAAAGTCCTAAACTATTGAACTTTACGTGCCCCCCTCGTAAGCTGACCAGAGTGTACTTGCCAGACTGTCAAAATAACAACTGATGACGTGTATCATTGGTCTCCCCATTCAAGAGTTGACATTCTTTCCACATGCAATGTTTACCCTGTGAGTAGTAAGGCCTTATGCGGGAAAGTGCTAGACTGTTAACAAAAGTGTGTCCAATTAACGGCTAAGCAGGGCTAGTCAAAACATTGAGTGTTTCTTTGGAATATTGGCTGACAAATGGTGTATCTTTCACCGCCAATTAATGTCCATCTATCTCTGTGAAAAATATTATCAAGGTTTGCTGTGTATTACACAATTTTGTAAGGGATAGAGATGGCTTTTGAGTAGAAGGTGCACTAATTACGTTGAAGGACTGTTCGATTTGGACCCCTCTACCAATTCATCAAAGCCAGCCAAGAAAGTGAGATAAAAATTTGCGGACTATTTTGCCAGTTCATATGGTGCTGTCCTATGGCAAAGAGATCGTATTTAAGTACAAATATTGATCAATATGCAAACTTTCATGTGACGAACCTGTTCTTAAGAGTGCCACATTTTGAGTTACTGTTCTTTTGTAAGTAAACAACGCTAATTAAAGTAAAAAAAAAATCCACAAAACTAAAAAGTCTTATTTTCTAGTGTCCTAATTTAAGAGGTTTTGAACAAAATAAAATATCAAAAGTAAACAAATACCATATGCTTCTAAATTAACATAAATTGGCTTGTACAACAGAATTTAGATAGGCCTATTGTAATGTTACCTACTATAAAAACTTACATTAAATCATTTATTATCAGCAGGTCAACAATATATAAAAAATATGGACAAATTTTAATTCATCATTACTTATTTCTTACATATTAAATTTTTCTCCTGAGGGGACATTTCATCAAAGTTGACAAAGAATGTGGTGATAGCTTTGGCTCAGGAATTCAATTTTCCATTTTTGTTTGAATATTCCTATCCTCGAGTCCCACAGAGCAGGATTGCTCTTTACTTCGGAAATGAGATCTTCAATAATTATCTACTTTTACATATATCAGTTGTGATATCTGTTTTTCAAGATCTTCCTTGTTCTTTACATTCTCGTCTTGGATGGTCTCTTCTGAGTTTTGTCAAGTATCCTCTTCATCTTCATCATATATCACTAACTTCACTCATTATTTATATAATTACAGATTAGTCTTGAAAGAAAAAACACAGGTAAAACAACAATAAAACTTAAACAAAATGTTAACAAAAACAAAAGAAACATGGCTTGCGTTCAGAGCTAGACACTACTGTGAACGCCTGCGAGGTTACAGTTGGGACATCGACGACGTTATCAGGCCGGTGTATGGATCACATCAATCTTTTCTTAAAAACATCGAGATTTTGCGATAGGCCACTGTTTTATATGGACTTTTGAAGAATATTAAAAAAATTAGGTTTAAAATAAATAATAATAGATTTTATAGTGTGCTTTGAAGAAATACTTATGGAATCCCAATATATTATTGAAATATAAAATGTGAGGGGAGTCCTCAAGCAAGGTCAGTTTCATGCAACTGGTTTTCCTTGGATAAACGGCTACATTTGAAACAATGCCCCCCTACAGCGTGTTAAACAAATAGTTTCACCAGAATTTCTGGGTTGGTTTCACGTTCTACAACTCGACGGAAACTGTTTCCGACCACAAAATTGATTGCAGGCTACTATAAACACTCCCATTTAACCCAATGTATTTTAGTTTCACATGAAATTGATTTTATGAAACCAATTTCCTCAGAGTTTCGTAGTATAAAGGCAGCATTAAGGTAAGCATCCATTGGTCCACATCTCACAAATCGTATTTATTTAGTGTTCTGCGTCCACTGGTCCGCATCGCACGTTGGGGTTATTTACATTATTTTTAACGAGACTGCGTTCATTGGGCCGCATTGCATGAATTGGATTTATTTAGGGTTCTAACTGCATCCACTGCATTCAGAGCGTACGGATTTCCAAACAATAACCATCAGTGTCCTAGGGCTGTATGCAAGAACTTCACTTTGGATGCTAAGTGACTACCACCCATCTATAAACCAAAGAGAGAGAACAAAGCCGGGAATTTTGAATGCAAATGGTGCGAATGTCTGGAAGTGTGTCCACTGGTCTGCATCAGATTTTAATCTGCCCCAAGGAATGCCATCCGATGTCCGATGCGGATCAGTGGACGCAGTCTCAATAAAAATAATGTAAAGACTTCAAAAATCCGATGCATACGATTCATATCAGTGGACACTTACCTTAAGTATCACATTTTTCAATCTAAAAATTGTTGTCCATTTGTAAATTATTGTCATTATTAGTTTCTGAAGATCTTTGACCCCAAAGCTCTTTAGAAGCAAATAGGGAGTTACATTCAAATTTGCTTGTTGAATCCCGTTGGTTTACAACAATAGTATCATAAACAAATTTACAGATAAATGGATAGTTAAAAGGATTCTCACTTGGAAGACCATGTCCAGCCTTAACTGTCACTTTTCACCCAATGTACATTTGAGTATCTGAATCACAACTGTAAAATTGTAGTGTAGGAAACTGTAATTAGTAGGAACAACTCACCTTCACTTCAATTGTTTCAGTTTTGTAGGTCCTGTCTTAATCTGTTAATGAGTACACTTATTAAGCCAGGGGACGTTTCCTGGTTAAGTTCATGGAACTTCACTACCAAGTCTCAACTAACGACCAACTAAAATGGTGATGCCAAAACCATGACAGCGAGACTTGGCGGGATATCTAAGCTCGCCAAACTATGATTACACAATATATCTACAATGTTTCATGCAGCGTGTTGCCTCTAAAATTAAGATTTAGTTTTTAATTAATTTAATTTAGCACCGCGTCTTACTACCCGTTCGGGTTACACGCTTAAGTACCAATTACACTAGTGGATTAGGAATTGGGAAGGCAGTGAACCCGCGTTTGCGTGGAGGGAGAGTGGAAAACCATTCAGGAAAAACCCTCCTCAGTTCACCCGACCGAGATTCGAACCTCGATCTCCCCGTCCTCGGTGGTCTGGCGTGTTAGCTAACTACGCCACCGAGGCGGGTAAGGTTTAGTTAAGAAAGAGTAGGGAGGGTCAGGGAACAGTCTGACCTAAACATAGAAAAAAAAAATACACTAATACCTCCTTTGTCAATTATATAGTTCTACACTTTCCTAATCATAATACTCAGAAAAATTTACATCACTTTTAACTTGTACAGTCAACTCTGATTATAATTGAGGGGCCTAAACGGAAAAGGGTACAAGTGCACTTTTCTTACTTCTGAGATAAATGGCTTCAAAGTTGGTTGGTTATTGTAAATTCTGAGTAAAAATTTTGTTTGGTTTGTATACTTAGGTGGAAAGCTGCATACTTTAGCTGTCTTTTCATGTAGTTGAAACCAATTTATATCATCATCTTTTTAGTATATCATACAATCCTTTAAGCCCTTGCATTCACTTATACCCTTCTGCC
This sequence comes from Timema bartmani, assembly GCA_902151455.1. NCBI lineage: Eukaryota > Metazoa > Arthropoda > Insecta > Phasmatodea > Timematidae > Timema > Timema bartmani. The sequence goes on along the minus strand of CABFWB010003873.1, from coordinate 58,067 downwards.
TCCAACATCTGCACTTGTACCCCTTTTGCTCTGAAGGGTTTGTGCCAGTTAATTTATAAAAGTACTGCATTTTATCATATTTTTATTGATACAAAAATATTTTAAGCACTTAAAAAGTAAGAAGTTTTACAAAAGTACAACAACTAAAAATAATTTTTGAAAAAATTGTCTTCTCAAAATTCTTGAAAATTATTGTTTTCTCTTCTTTCCTAGTGAAACATAAAATAATGGGGACCCTAAGTTTATTCATTATGTGACGCCTCCATTTTGGTTGGGTTTTTTTCTACTCATCATAGTCTGATTGTAAAATGTCATCATCGTTGTCCTCGATTTCTTCTTCTCTTTCATTCATGTTTCCTTGTCGTGTTGTGTCTTGTGCTCCTGTAGGTTTTCTTTTCCTTCCTTCTACTTCATGGGGCAGTGACTTGTAAAAGTTGTGGTGAATTGGAGGAATGAATGGGAGCAGTTCCATTAGGTTCCTGAACTTTGGTAGTTTAATTTTTAGTGGAGTTTCATAGAGTGAAGTTAGCTCAATGATGGGTGGTCTCCCAGAACTTTTTTTTAAATCAAGTCGTTCAAAGAGCATTTCTTCATTTCAAGTCTCTTTGTAGAAGAGTGAGAATGGAGTGTACTTCTCAAAATGCAGCCATTGCATTTTTCGGATGCCAACTATGTTATCTTTCATGTAAATCTTCACTGCCTGGATTGATCGAAAGTCGTTGAGTTCCATCTTTTGTACTTTGAATTTTCTGCTGGCTTTGGAAACCACTGAACACCAGTCATCAGGAACAAAAACATTAGAACATTTTCTCTTTACCTTTTCGATAACAGCAAAATCCTGATCACACTCCATGAAGGAGTGTCCTGACACCAAGAATCGGTGATCTACCGATGCTACAGGAGTATTACTGACAACATAAGCTAAAAATTGGACAGTATTCTTATTCTTGTTTTGCCCACCTGCATTGTCACTAAATGCATCTATATGGCTAACTGTAGGTGGAAGGTCTGTGATAAACCTCAGAAGGCAAGATATTATCTCCTGAGAGCCTCTTGAACCCTCAGTTTCTGACCACATAAACATTTTGGCTTTACCAGTCACAAGATCATGTACAGCAAAGTTATACACCCAAAGCTGACGCAAATAATACACTTTACTGCATGTCAACAGAGGTGTTGGTAGTATTTTTTGTATATCAAAAGAAATTGCGACACGAAATATTATAGTGTTTAACCTAAAAAGTACTTGGTGGGTTGAATTTTATCATGTTAATATTAATAAAGATATAATATATACTTACATTCACTGTGAGTAGATTCTGACATGGCTGTCGCTTTGTTTTCTAAATTATTTCCTAATCCGAGGATTATTCAATGTTTATAATAAACCTTTGTATAGGAGCAAACTGTCACAAACGAATCAAAACATTAGCTCCACAGATAAAAGATTATTAATGGCAAAGAGATACAAGTGAGCTTATACCCATTTGCTTGTAAGCAGATGAAGGTTTCTCAAAACAGTATAATTTCAAGTCACCAGAGAGCAGCACTGAGTAGGAATTTAGTTGTATCCCTTTACCATTATCTACTTTGGTGTATCTAGTTGGGATTTATGCACTTAACTCATTTTTCACTAAAATGTCACTTGTACCCCTTTCCTTTTAGGCCCCTCAATTAACCTTTACGGACTCCGATATTTTGTTCAATATATCCGTCAGAAGTTCACTAAAGCTTTTTTTTTTTTATCTGAATGTAGGGGGTTAGTGACAAAATAAACATTCAAATACAATTGCTCTTTAATGAAATCTATTAATTAATCTTCGGTTATATGTTGCTGTTTACTGTATTGTTTTAATTAATATTTTATCCAGATCCTTCTCTAGAGTTTGTGCTTTTTCCACACTTGATTCCAATCTATCCATCTATTCAAAATACTAAACTGAATAAAAAAAGTTTAATTGTTTAGTGTCCTATACCCTCTCGAAGAAAGGAATTAGTGAAAACAATAACTAAATGCCCACATACTGTCATTCAGTCAGAAGATTGTCTTCCTTTACTTCCTACAGACAAAGATATTAAAACCTAAGCCAGGTCACTGAGTACAGTAACTGTTTAAGCTCAACTCGCCCCCTCCACATTCCGTACTTTCAGTCAAGCTTAGTGATACCTAAACAAAAGATCAGGTAGAGAATTGGTGTCTTAAAGTTTAAATAACCAAAAATTTATGTTTTTAAATAATTATGTTATTGAAAGTTTCAATATTTCTGTTCTCGAAAATCGAGGTTGAGGGTTAATTACAAATTTTTTTTTAATACACAATCGAGTTCACTGTATTTACTTAATCATTTTCACTATAGGAATAAAGTATCTATGCCATTTCTTTGTCAGCTGTTTTAGAGGCCGAGAAACTTTGTGTACTAGTTGACCCTGTCATTTCTTCACCACACAGAATTTAGCTCTCGCTGTCATTGGGTAAAAAAATAAAGAAAAAACTTAAAAATAATTAATACTTGAAATATAAGGAACACATCCGGCCAGTTTTATTTTTACCGCTCCCGCCCCCTATGAAGTACAAGCCCTGCTTTTCATTCATCGTATTTTGTGACGGGCACTGCTTGACAAAGAGCGTCAAAGCGTTAAGGTTGCACTAACGTTTTATATAGTAAAGGTTGATCTATGAAAAAACCACTGTCTAATATAGGGTCAAGACTTAATTATCTGTGGTGAAAATATTTTTAATTTTACTTCAATATAAACTCTTAAATAATACTATACCCCTTTATTTTATTATGCAAATTTTGAGCATGAAACTATTTGATTTTATATTTTACAGGAGAAAACAGCTAAGAAACATAAATATGATTCAATCAAGATGATCGAGTTTGTTTTACTTTACCATGAAAAGCAGACCACAACTAACGTGAAAAAAGACCTTTAGAGATTTATTAAAATTATCTGCGTGTGACCTAAAAAATTGGTACTTCACAAACTTTTATTGATAATGTAATACAGTGAAAATAAATTAATGATATAAACATACAAAATAAAGCATTTATATCAAATGAAATGGGATTTGAAAATTTGTATTGGCCAAATTACTCTTGAAATATATGTGAATCTTTTTATAACCATTTTACTGAAATGAGTTAAGCTCTTTTTTACTGTGTTCCATGTACTAATGAATATTTATTTTAAGTAGTTAATTTAGGCAAGAGAGCATAAAAATTCAGACCTTTCATTCTCACTGGGGGTGAATTTTTTAATGTAAATTATGCCGAGAAAATTCATTTACCACTTTTCAGAATGAAACATAAATTATTATTTAGCATCAGGATAAAGTTCCCCCAAAGAGGAAGAATTACTTGGATAGCTCAAGTCATTCTTAAATAATAAATAGAACTAAACCAATAATTGGGGTTTAGATCTTTATAAAAGTTAATTGTGCTGGCTCAAATATTAAATTCCCAGATAATTTGCTGGAAATGGGATATTTTAACAAGGATATAGGAAATTAAAACTAAACAAATATTTTAACAATATATTTTTAATTGTGTATTTTCATTCGGCCCATACAGATGTGATTGCAAATGTTTGTATAACCAGTTGTACTTGAAATAATGACACAATAAGTGCAACCCTGGTAGGCAGCTCCTATGTGGTTTCAATAGTATTCATTAAAATTTAATTTACAACATTCACACCTGTATTTCAAATACCTATCAATTTGTTGTTGCTATGAATTTTAATTTTAAGGAAAAAATTCCTCAAGTAGATAAAATAAATTTCACTTACAAAAGATTATATCCAATAGTTATCCTATTTTTTTCTATTTGGCAGCATTCAGTTTGAGAACAATATAAGAACCAATACCATTGAATAATAAAGAGGAAAACACTAGCAAGTAAAAAAGGTATCAAAACAGAATAGGTACCAGTAAGAGACAGAACAAGTTATTTTCTTTGTGACATTAAACTAAGGCAAGGTAATATGTTAGGTATACAAATTAGTTCTGGTATTTTCATATCTGATGTGTTTTTATTTTTCATTCATATAACTTTTCAATTACTTGGACATCTTTAAAATGACAAACTCTGTATTCTCTAAAAGCACTGCTCTGATTCCTTTACACAGTTATGAAGAAATAATAACATTATATTAAAAGAAAAAGATTATCTCACGGACGTTTAAGGCACCAGGAGAATCAGATATGAAGATACCAGATTGATCGTTGTTTCATTGATAGCACTGTTATTCACAAATAAAAACAGCAACAGATGAGAAAGAAAGAAAAATGAGTTTAAAAACAAGAGCAAGGATGACTTTATCATTACATTCAAATATTCACAACTGCTATAGTTGAGTCCAAAGTATTTTGGTTGCAATGTTTATATCAGTAAAATGCACAGTTAATTCATGTGCTCAAGTTCACTGTAGAAGATACCGCGACCTATTTACGCAGGAATTTTAAGATGTGCTGAAACAAAATTACACAAAATTACTAATTTTCGATTAAAACAGCCATATTTAAAAAATAAACTAATGGTTGCATGCAGATCTATAATTAGATTACCATAGAAAGCACACACTAGAAAAAAAAAATCAATGCCAATAAGAAAATGTTGACAAGAGAAACTAAAAAAGCTTGTGTCGCCCAAGAATAACATGAGGTTGCATTAAAACTTTAGTTCCCCCGAGACATTCTGACCGGTATTTTTGCCAGTGAAAAGAAACAAAATTCCAGGCTTACATTTAATTTTTGACAAACATAAAATAAACGGGGCTGGTTCTTGGCCTATGCAATGGATGTGTCCACAGGGGCCCCCCAAGGATTAGAGGCCCCAAAGCTAACCCATTATTTTAATTGCTTGGATAAATAAAATAATAAAAATCAAGAGCAGTAAAATATAATTAGTTACAACAGCTCCAGCTAATAAGCATTAATGGTTTTTTAGTCCCCCCCCCTTTACCAAGGTCAAGTCGCTAGTCTCTCCTCTCCTCCCGAGGTCAAGTCGCTAGTCTCTCCTCCCCTCCCGAGGTCAAGTCGCTAGTCTCTCCTCTCCTCCCGAGGCCAAGTCGCTAGTCTCTCCTCCCCTCCCGAGGTCAAGTCGCTAGTCTCTCCTCCCCTCCCGAGGTCAAGTCGCTAGTCTCTCCTCCCCTCCCGAGGCCACGTCGCTAGTCTCTCCTCCCCTCCCGAGGCCACGTCGCTAGTCTCTCCTCCCCTCCTGAGGCCATGCCACGTATCTCCCTTTCCCTTAATTGTTGGGTGTAGTGTTGTAAACATGACTGGCTATTAATATCAGGCTCATATGTTACTTGTGTTAATAGATTTTTTGTTATATTATATATTATATATATTAAGTATATTAAGTTATATTAGTGTTTTAAGTACATAGGCATAACATTTGTGCGTTAGAAATTTTGAAAACTAAGAAAACTCACAGATTACGACTCAATGCTGATGAATAAATATTACGATTCATTGGTATCTGCATTGGTACACAGAGCTTTGTAAAATGTTTTATTTGCTTCTAACCAGTGACCGTCAGTTCATGATGCTACATAATAGCAGGTATTTTTCTTTACAACAATATAGTGTTGGTGATATTGAAATTGAAATATTTTCCTCTAATTACCCTCTTTATCCAAGCTTAAATTATTTTAGTGCCGCCTTAATGGGACAAACTACCCTTTAGAAATACAGACTAAGCTCTGGACCAAAATATTTAAATAATCATTAGTCCAAATTAATTGCATACAAAAAGTATTGATTTTATTAATTAATCTCAAAATAAGAAGTGATAAATAACAATTAATTTTTACCTGATCCAAAATATTAAATTATCCTGATTTTATTAATTGAAACCAAAACTCAAAGGTATTGTCCTACCATTAATAATGATAATATTTAATAAATAATCCAAAATAAGATGTGTTTAATTTAGAGCTAGAGATGTGAGATGGAAAATTGTCAATTAAAATAATTTCAACTAATTAAATGAAACTAAAGTAATCTGGATATAGATGTCCCAAATGTCATCATTTATACTTAATATTAATTTCTCCTACAGGCGTTAACACCAGAAACATTATCAAACGAGCTTTGGTGGCGCTAGTCTAGCGCTCTACTCGCTACTCTCACAATAGACAGGGAGATCTGTGTTCGATCAAGGTCGGGTGCACTGTGGGTGTTTTTTCCTAAATAGTTCTCCACTCTCACAGGTGCAATTCCTCTAAATTCAACCTTCTTCCCCCCTAACACATTAGAGTAATTAGTACATAGGTGTATAACCCGAACGAGTAGTAAGATGTGGTGCTAAAAAAAGTAGTAAGGAAACAAATGAATGCAAGCTTTTGAAGACCCGTTATGTTCATAAATCATACTTCAACTTTTTATCATCATTAAGTTATATAAAATAATTTTAAGGTTGGCCCAACATTTTGTCCCCCCCCCTTCCCCCATATTCTCCATAAGCCGCCACTGTGGAAAAATTTCCTCTCTAATGAGAGTTCCTAATTGCTTATTTTAATAGTTAAACTCGATTAATTCATCTACATATAGAGTTTAAATAAAACTCTATATTTTCATTATAAAAATAAAACCAATGTTTTGTAAGTATATTTTAAGAATATACACTTCACTTTGATATATTCATTGTCAAGCTTCTTAGAGCAATAAATCTGATTAATAAAGAGGCAAGTGTTCTTCCATAGCTCAAAATTTGCTATTTTAATAATTATTGTGAATGAGCATAAATTTATCTGTCATGCATGACAATATAGCATGTTAAGCCGCAGACAAACATTTTAAACACATTTTGACTCACCTAAAATAAATAATAAATTGTAAAATATTTTACAAATTCAAAAAACAGATGGAAAAGTATATTAGGGTGGCAAATAACATTTCACTACTTGTGTGGATCAAAGAGATGTTAAAAGGTTAGTTCAAATATGTTTATTATGACTGCACAGTTATTGAGATTTATATGATGATTTAAAAAAATTAAAAATACATGTTAGGATTCTTCAAACAAACTTTAAAGTTGCTTTTAGCATTTATTTATTTTTGTAAAACAATATTAAAGTAATGGCCTGCGACAGTTAGAAAAGTGTCCTAAATCTTGGAAACAAGATTCTTGAAGACTATTATATTTTTCCAGGGTCAAGAAATCCTATAATTTTATTATACAAAAAGTACATAGATTTGGTATTTTAATAATTTTATTCCTAAAAAGAATTCAATCTAAGTAATTCATTTTGTAATCTCAGTCGTATCAATTTGATTCAGACTTTTGCCAAGTAAAATACTTGAAACACTTTAACCCTCTTAGTACCCCAACGCAACTTTGTTGTCTTGTATAGACTAAAATTTATGTTAAATAATTCTGAAAAATTCTACTTTGTTTAGTTATCTATTTACTTTGAAAGGATTTTTTTATTTTTAGCTAATAAAGGGGTGTGCAGATAGGATTATTTATTGAATCAAATACAGAGTAGTACAAATTGAATAGTAGATTCTTCTTATATTTTTGATAGAAATTATTTTAGTTGGTAAATTCCCATTGAAAATGGGGTTTCAAATTTAAGTATTGGCAGAATGCAAAAAATTACTTCAAAACATTGTTATTTGAGCTAGTATCAATAAAAAAAGACTTAATTAAAAACAAAATTTCAGGAAATTGAAAGAATCTTTTGATCCAGTTCTTTAGACAACAGCTTTCACCTGAATCGAGTTTTTTAAATTTTGTGATTAAGTTTTGACCTAAATTTAAATATTGCGTGGAGAATGTTTAACTGGTCAGTGAAGAGCTTATATTTCTTTAAATTAAAACAAAATAAACAAATTGTTTTGATTGTTGATATTTGCCCACCCCTACTAATAGTATAGTAGTACAGTATAATTTTGATAGGAAGAATAGTAAAACTAAAGTTACTAAAATAAATGTGAAATATTCATACATCAAGCCATGTTATCAGTAGTTGTCACTTTTGCTATATATTATCAATATCTATAGAATAACACAAATTATAGTAAAACGTTATCAATGTTGGCAACAAAGAAATATGTTTGTATTTTCTCTACTGTTCTTCCAAACAAAATCAGAGTTTAGTATATGCTTTCGGTTCCACTCGCTACCACTGGTGTCATAACTTACCTTAAATAAGTTTGGTTTCTTGACTTATTTATTAGGGCTGTCAAACTTGATTCCTCGATTCTTTACAGTATAGAAAGAATCGAGCTTAACATTACGATTCTTAGCTATCAATAAAACTGGCAACTAAACAAAACAGCAACATTCAGAATAGGTAACAATCAATTATCTCTCATATTAGTTTAGTTGCCGTTTCACCTAAATGTCGGCAAATTGTAAATGTACTATATTGCCCCAAATATAATACGACCTGACATTATGACAGTAACAAGAGGTAAAAACTTAACAACTTTGACAAAAAAAATTTTAAAGTCAAAGTTAAGTGAGACTGTCAAAATACATGAATTGATTTTAAACAAACAATCAATATATATAATATGTAGACTAGGGATGGCAATTTTATGTAATATATTGATATATCTATCATTAATTGATGTATCAAAACATGCTATATCGAGAGTTACAATATTTCGATCAAATTAAGATGGCCACTCTCTTATAATTATATTCTTTGTCACTCAATTTTTAATGTTTTATTTAGCTCTTTGAATTAGACAAGTTTAATAAAAGTAGAGTAAAAAAACATTAAATTTATTTTAATTCAATAGATTTAGAGCATAGTTTGATATATCATTGCCAAAACACTTCATCACTAATTTCTGGCGAGCTAACGTGTGTAGGATCAGTTATGGCAGAAAAATTTATATTTTTGTAACGTGTAAAATGTGTTGTTCTTTCCATTATAAAATTCTCAATTTATTGTATTAATTTCGAGTTTATATGAATTTTTTGGTTTTGATTTTCTATTTTGAAGACTTTTAGTGTGTCTAATAAATATATATAAGATTATGAGATTAAAGTTTCATAAGACCATATGTTGGTTGAAATGGTCGAGTCCAAATTTCGCATTGAGGGGGGAGTATGGTATCAGGCACGTTAGATTGTTTGTACAGTAACAATTATTATTAAATATCTAAAAAAAAATTGTTTTTGACTTTTTACAAAGCTAATCTCTTTTATTTGACAAATAATAGTTACAGAAAAAGTTTTTATTTTCAAGTAGCCCTACTAAGTATTTTAAGTTGCTACCAGTACAGTACTTAAATTTTCTTTCCAATACCGTTAATTAAAAACCGCGCACGTTCATTTATCGATCTTATTTGGTGGATTGAATAGACTTGTGTTCTCAACGACTGTTTATTCTTTTTTATTTATTTTTTATTTACAAATGTTTGATTCAATGAGGCTTCATTTGTAAGTAATAATACATGTTTACTATAGAGTAATTTCTAATTATTCTATTATTTTGATTATATGATTTAATACCTTCATATTTTTATGAGGTTGAATACTTGGGGAAAAAAAAGAAAAAAAAGTTCAAGAATCGGAATCAAGAAAAACAGGTATTGTGACATCTCTACTTATTAAGTTAAAAATCAATTTAAATTTAAAAACAATAGATTCAATCTAAAAAATATGCATTTGGTTGTTGATAGGCATTGAATAAGCTGCTAAAAGATACTATGAACTTGTTGACTGTAGAGGATGGTCACCAAATTGTCAAAAAGTTCATGGCCAGAACCTGATTTACACAACTATCACTTTGTACGCAGTGTGGTAAATTGTCACCAGCATTCAATATGTAGGCTACGGTGAAAGTGTTCAACATGTTCACTCTCAACTTCTTACATGGTTTACTAGAGTGAATTAAGAAAAATTGGTGAAATTTCATCTCAATTAAATAATATTTAGTGGTCCCCCAACCCCAAACCCCTCAAATATTAAAAACTATTTGGCAATTTTGGGATGAAAATAACGGTAACCTGGTACTGTACTGTAAACAAAGGAAAAATGACGGTAAACAGCTGTCAGCTGTATTAAATGAAACATTGAAAGTATGATAGAAGGGTAAGCCCTACACACTAGAAAACTGAAGGTCTCTAAGTTCTAAATAACAACAAAACAATTATGTAATTTTTTGGGTACATAAGTCCCATTATTTAGCAAAAAAGAGTAAAACGCAGACTGTACTATGGAAGCATGGAGAGAGGTTGATCATGGTCATTTAAATTATGTTGTTGCCTGTTTCGTGATTTAAAAAAGACGAGTCTTGGAACCGGCGATGCTGCTATAGTCCAGTCTGTGTTTTATTCTCTTCTGCTGAAGCATGGGACTGATGTACCCCTAAAATTACATAATTGTGTGTTTTATAACAAAGGTAATTGATAAAACTAAAGAAAAAGGAAAAATAAACTACAAAGAGTAAATTTTATGAAGAAAGCCCACCTAGGGAAAGAGGAAAAATGTGTGAAGAATCCAATGCACAAAGGTGACATCTTCCTTTCTTCTGTCTTCTCTAGTAGAAGTAGTCACACACTCATTTTAACACAAATAGAATAATATTTCGGCATTGTTGCCTTTATCAAATACAAAGAAGAGATTACAAATAACACAAATACTGGATTACTCCATTTTGAATTTAAATAAAAACTGTCAGAAACACATTGTGCCAACTGTTTTTGGGAGTAAAGATAAATTTCTTGGCTATGGTTAGTATTTATATAGACCTATTAAAAAAAGTAATGATGATGATAATAATAATAATAATAGTTTGAAAAATATTAATTTGTTAGAAAGAAAGAAACTATGTTCTGTTGAGGCCTGGTGGTAATCCATTGGTGGGCCAGTTCCCACTGTCTAAGTTGAGAACTGTTGCACTTTTTGGGAAATGCTCTTATTATTTTGGTGGTGTAGCAGGTTTGAAAGTCCTGGTTGTGGGTACCAGCAGGAATGGGTACAGGGTTGTCCAGATCTTTGTGGTTTGTGTCAAAACTATGATTGTTCATTCGCTGTCTGAGAGAACTTGTAGTAAGGTCTATATACTCTGCATCACATAATTTGCACTGTAGTTGATATATCAAGTTATTGGTTTTGCAATTGTAATAACCAGGGATTTTGTATTCCAATTTGGTTACTTTGCTGTTGAAGGATGTAGCTGGTAGGTGGATTCCACATGTGCTGCAACGGGTGCTACCGCAGGGGTATGAACCTTTGGTAGTTGGTTTTTCTTCTCAGATTCTCTTGGGGTCAGGAAGTTTGGGATGGAATAGAATATTGTGGAGATTGGGTGGTCATTTGAAAGTGACTCTTGGGGGTGAACTAAGAAGGTTTTGGGACTGGGTGAAACTGGTTAGGAATTTGTAACCACTTTTAAGGATGGTGTTGATAACATAGACCAGGATGGTATTGTGCTGTGAGAGGAATGTCCTAAACATTTTGGAGGGTCATAGGCATCCCTGGAGAGTGCTCTGGAGATTTGGTTGTCTATTAAAGGCTTGGGGTAACCTCTGCTTTGGAAAGCTGTGGAGAGTTGTTTACAATATTCAGTTAAATCATCGGGTTCTGAACATATCCGTTTGGCTCGGGTGGCAAGACTGAATGGTAGAGACCTTTTTGTGTATGAAGGATGGCTGCTATGGTAGTGGAGGTATTGTTGGTGATTGGTGGGTTTTATATGTACAGTGGTGCGAATGTGGTTCACATTAAGGAAGGTAAGACTATGCTGTGATTTATTGTGGGTGAAGTTTAAGGGGCTGTATTTGTTGAGATTATCTAGAAAGATGTCCAAGGATTCTTCGGAGAGAGGCCAGATCATGAAAATGTCGTCGAAGTAGCGAAGCCATAGATAGGGTTTGCATATGAATGAGCCATGCCTGTACCCATAGCTGTGTCCTATATCTGTAGGTAGTGTTTGTCTAGACAACAAGAGTTGTTGTATTGAAGGATCATCCTAGCCAGCTCCACCAGAAAAGAAGTGGTAGGTTTGGACCCAGGAGATCTGAGCTCTAAGAAATGCTCCATTGCTGACATACCATGCACATGAGGGATGTTAGTGTAGAGTGACCAGAAAACAGTTCGGTGGAAGGTTTTTAATTTTGTGTTTCTTGTCTAAGAAGTGTTTTGTATCCTGTATGAATGAGGGAAGTTGTTTTACAAAGGGTTGTAGGTGTGAATCAACCAGAGATGAAATTCTCTCAGTTGGAGAGCCACAACCAGATACAATCGGACGGCCAGGCGGAGGTCTAAATAGGTCTATATAAATACTAACCATAGCCAAGAAATTTATCTTTACTCCCAAAAACAGTTGGCACAATGTGTTTCTGACAGTTTTTATTTAAATTCAAAATGGAGTAATCCAGTATTTGTGTTATTTGTAATCTCTTCTTTGTATTTGATAAAGGCAACAATGACGAAATATTATTCTATTTGTGTTAAAATGTGTGTGACTACTTCTACTAGAGAAGACAGAAGAAAGGAAGATGATGTCACCTTTGTGCATTGGATTCTTCACACATTTTTCCTCTTTCCCTTGATGGGCTTTCTTCATCAAATTTACTCTTAGTAGTTTATTTTTTTCTTTAGTTTTTTGCTATCCTTAGCTCAGTCAGTAGCGTGTCTGCCTACTTAGCTAAGGGTTCCGGGTTAAATTCCCAGCATGGCCAAACATTTATCATTAATGAAAATATTGGTTTACCCTGTCACATTGATAAGTTGGCAGTCGGGGACTGGATGTTGTGCCTGTCCTATTCTTAAGATAGGGTATAAGGCATATGAAGCTACGACAGGCCTAGCCAGCCGGTCGTGAAAAAAATTTGTGACTTTAAAAAAAAACTGACCCAGGCCTTAGGTTGGAAACAGTAATGTGTTTTGTTATGTTTGGATTGTGAAATTTGAGGTTTTCAGTTTTCTGGTAAGTGTGTAGACTTTGCCCTTTTACCCTCCTCTCAATGTTTAATTTAGTATAGTGTAGTGGAAATTTGTAAAATCTTTGAAAAATTGATTACTAGCTAAGCATTATATTGTAAATACAACAACATTATGAAATAGATAATTCTTACTACATGTGTTCCTCGCAATTGTATATTTCTCAACAACTTGTAATAAGTAATGGCTCTGTACATGGTCTCATTAAATATCTGTATAAGAGAAACACAATCATTCACACGGGGTAACTGCAGCTTTCTTGAATGACTGTGGGTCTGGCCATATTTCAATGTGCACATCAAGAAAACTGTTGTCTGTTCCAAGTGTTTGAAAGACGCTACGAACTCCAGTGTGAGCCTCTTTCGGTTTTTGAGAATATATTGCACCAACGTGTACTTTGTCTTTAAGAGACAGATGCTCAGAGAAATAAATGTGTGTTGCTAGCTCTGAATTTAGGTACCAAGAACGACCAAGTAAGTCTTAAGCCAACTGTTTGTAGTCTTTCAATCAAGAGAATATTGTTAAGTGGTGTGGCAGTTGCAGATCTGCTTGTAAACGCAGACAGCAAAGTGGTTGAATCGTCAAGCTATTGAGGTCCATGAGCTGTCAGGTGAAGGAGTGTGTTGTTTTCTTCTAACCGTTGGATCTTCATAGAATATATTTTCTTTGCCATGCGGCAAAGTTCCTTGAAGAGCACCAGACTTCTGAATTCGAGAAGCCCCGACATTCAGTCCAATAAGTGACGCTGCAAGAACAAGAAACTCCTAGTCATCTCTTGAGTCATGAACGGTTGAGATATTAAGCCTTTCTGAAGCTCTGATGTAGGTATAGCTGGAGTTCCTATTTGTTTAAAATCATGATTGCACTTCGATTAATTGCCTTGCACTGGGCCAGCAGATGGCCCAAGACACATATTGAAGGCGTATGAAAGAAGCACTTCTAGCATGTGGTGTCGGCAAGCTAACCGCAGCCAATTTCTCCCAATTACATTTTCCAGAACTGTACAGACTCCAATGGTTCTTACTGTGTCCGAAGCAGTTTTATCAAAACACATACCAACGACCAGGGCATCGCAGTTCCATCACTGCAATTGCGCACGTACTGCCTCAGCTGATGCTTAACCAGAACCAGATGCCAACTTCAGAACACCAAGAAGTTTTGTGTACTTTCAAATAAACAGGAAACTAGAACCAATAAGTAGCTGTTCTACTTTCTTAGTGCCAGTCACATCAGCCAGTAGTTTAACATCCCAGTGGACAAGTGATTTAGAGTGTTGATAATCTTCTTTAATCTTGTTTGCAGCTTCACGGTGACATTGCATGTGATGTCAGTACTATTGAAAAGCACAGCTGAAGATGTGGAACATCCTGCCTCAATGATTACAGAAGCCAACATTATTGTTGATTTCATGATGTTGGTATTAGTCGGGTCCAGCACAGCTGAAACTGATGAAGGTACAACACCTTTTTGTTTTTGTCAAACACGTCTACAGGTTTAAAACTATGATGCAATTAATTCACCTTCACATTCTTCTTCAATGTTGATTTTGATATTGGCAGCATCGGATGAAGGAAGTGATATTTCATCAATATTATCTTCGCCACTACCTAAGTTTTTGTTGTTGAGGGCTTACAAGGGCAGCTCCGTGTTGATCAAACCGCTCTTTATGTAGACCAGAGCACATTTCCTGCCCGGCGAGTATTTTGTCCACAGGTCAGATAGAACCTGTTCTTGACTCCTGATGCAACTTTAGAAACGGTTAGTTAGTCTTCTTTGTTTTTAACTATTTGGTTGGCTAATATTGAACAGTTGATCCATTTTCTCACTGAACTTGTGCTGTTTTTTTAAACCTACTGGAGTATTTATTATTTTATGTTTAATCAGAAGAATCATACTTTCATCATGTAGATCTTATATTTTTGGGATATGATATTTTTGTTTGATGAGCAGTCTTGACTTTATCCCTGGTGTGACCTATCTTAGGCAATTCTCAAAACAATGCTGAATTTAAAAACAAACCAACTAGTCGAAGTCTGTGTTTCAGTTGAGGGTTGAGAATTCTCAGAAAAATGCTGACGGCCAAAATAAAATAGGGGAACTTGAGGGAGGGAAATAACTTGAAAAACAAATGATCAACAAGCGTTTTATGTCAGATTTTAAATCAAGCAAATATAGTGCAATATACAATTAACATGTATGTTTGTTCTGCAACTAGGACAATAAATCATATTAATTATTACTATGTTAATCCTGTGTACCAACTTAACAGCAACCAGAGTAACCTAACAGCGGTAAAGAAATTGATTCATAAAATTTGACCCTTTTTTTCCCCTTTTCACTTACCACCCTTTAAAAAAAATTGGATTAGTTTTACTCTTTGCCCCCTTTTTTTTTTACTATTTTTACCCTCAACTATTCTCCCATGCAAAGCCGGGTACTTCATGCCAGTAAAATAATTTAATAACATTAAAACATAATATTGCTGGGGGTTTGTGAATTGTATTTGATATAAAATCAAATAGAAAGATATTAAATAATACAAAGTGAATAGTTTATTTGAATATATTTTTTATGGACATTACTTTTATTGGTAAGTTTCTTTTGAAAATGGTGTTTTATAGTGACCTATTGGAAGAGGGGAAAAATTAAAATAGATAATCTTTTGCTCTTCTTAAATGTCGGCTAGGTTTGAAACCTGTTAAAGATTATTTAGTCTCTACTTGATGTTTGGTTCGTTAAGACAAGTTGATGCTCATAAATAGTTGACCTTGGAAAGCTACTGCCTCCCTCCCCTCATTTCCACAACCCAAAATATAGTAGAATGGACTATATTTCTATCCTTCTGTTAATCTTTGAAGTTCTCCTGCTTGCTGAACCCCAGACAAAGACTGGCTACCAGTGAACAATGAGCCAGCAGTAAGTGTTGTTTCCCATCCCATACTTGCCAAGCAGGAATGGGTCAATCCTGCACACTTGCCCAACATTATGATGTCAAAGTTTGATATTGAAAAACAATATTTATACCAAAATATTTCTTAGTGAAGTCTTTTTGGTGGTGGTGGGGATGCAGCATATTTTCGGGGCTTTTAAGGTATTATTATAAACTATAACTTTTCAGTTTGGTTTGTAAAATTCATAGGGTTATAAGCTTTTTCATTTTTTCAAATTTTTGAGATTCATTTTTAACTTTTAAGACAAGCTCAAGATTTTTTTCTCGTCTCACTCCAGATTTTTTTTAAGTCTCACACATCCCTATAAGAATGGACTCAAAATATAGGAGGAAGAATGGTGGAAGGAGAGGAAAATTGAGGAATTTTAATCAAGTGACCTCTCGACAGACTGAAAGACTTACTTAAATGCTCACCAATGTGGGTATTTTTTGCTGATGCATACTTTTAACCATTTAACTGTCTTGAACTATTGTATTTACCTGAGCCAAAGGAAAGAAGTCCGAAAGATGGATGAAAAAGGAAAGATAATGGAGAGGGATGAGAAGGTAAGGAAGCTGTGGAAATCATTTTGAGAGATTGATGAACCCAGAGGGGGGAGGATTAGAATGGAAGAAAGAAGAAGAGAAGGAAATGGATGGAGAGATGGAGGTAGAAGAGGCCTTGAAAAGGATGAAGAAGGTAAAGGCACCAGAAGTGAACAAACTCACGGTGGAAATGATAAAAGCAGCAGGAGAAATGTGTCTACAGTGGTGGTCTAGAGTAGTAGGGGCAGTGTGGAGTGAGAAGAAAGTGCCAGAGGATTAGACAAAAGGTATTATATTACCAATATTCAATAAACATAGATAGGAAGAGGTGTGACAATTATAGAGGCATAACACTGATGTGTCAATGTGTAAAAATGTATGAAAGGAGAGAGAGTAAAACAGTGAAGGGAAGATGTAGAGAGGAGCAACATGGGTTCAGAGAGAACAGGTCGACAATAGATTTTATATTTGGAATTGGACAGTTGATGGAAAAGAGAGATGAGTTTGGAAAGGATCAGGTAATGGCATTTATGGATGTAGGAAAATTTTATGATAGTGAGGATAGAAAGAAAGTATGGAAAGCAATGGAGGAGGCTGGAGTAGAAAGAGGAGTGGCAATGAGAGTAGAGAATATGTGTGATAATAATGTGAGTTGTGTGAAGACTGAGAGAGGATGGACAGAGTGGTTTCAATTTAAAAATGGAGTCAGGCAGGGAAGTGCATTATATTTGTATTGGTGATGGAAATGATAATGGATAAAATGGCGGGCAAATTGGGTGAGGAGAAAATGAAACCATAATGGTTGCAGAGGACTTGATGGTATGAGGGGAAATGGAAGAGGAAGTACAGGAACAGCTGCAGGAATGGAATGTGGTGGTGACAAAGTGTGGAATGAAATATAGTTTGACGAAAAGTGAAGTGATGGTGATGACAAGGCAGACAACTGGTTGGAGTAGATTTGAAAGCAGCAAAGAGTGCGAAGTATTTGGGTAGTGTGATTGAGGCAAAAGGGGCAGCAGAGAATATATAGTGAGACGA